>JAJJWX010000571.1:0-32575 GCA_023529315.1 Papaver bracteatum | reverse complement strand
TGAGTTCTCCAATAACACGCTGAGAGTGTCGCAGAATGATCTAAAGAATGACGAAATGGATGACGATGGTAGAAACATAAGAAGGGAATGATGACTCTGCGAGGGTTAGAACACCTGCGAAAATTGATATTATAAGTATTGCGAAAGTCTCGCGGGTCGGATCCGAAATTAAAGGACAACTTAGCTGTCACCCACTATGTAACTACCCTATATAAAGAGAACCAATGTACTCGAGAAAGGGATGATGTATTTTTTTAGTGTTGAGAAAGCCTTGAAGAGAGAGAAAATTTAAGAGAACGGTTGTATTCTTGATCTTTTCCATTTCTTGTAAACATTTCTGAGAATCAAATAAGAAAGTGTTGTTTTTAATCTTCAAATATGTGTTAATTACTGTAAATTCTTATCAAGGGTGTAGTGTAGGTTTTCCTGCAACTACATTTTGGCGCCCGAAACAGGGATCAATTGATGATTTTTTGAAGAAAAAGATAAAAATTGACATTGTGATTGGAAGGAATTTGGAACAATCAGTGAAAGATCTTACACAATACCCAACAGTTTACTAAGATTAATGGCTAGAAGAAGAAGAAATACATCAGAACCACCAACAACCATAAGGAGGAGTAAAAGGCTTGCAGGTGGAGAAACCAATGAAACATAATCTTCAAGAGTAAGAATAAGAAGAAATAGAACAAGGGATAATGAAGAAAATCAGGTTCAACCGCCAAATCAGCAAACACCAATGCAAGGTAGAGCTGTGGATTATGATAGAGTAAGCGTGCACACTTGGCGATCAGATTCAATAGAAGAACCAAAAGATCGACAATTAAGAGATGAAAGATGAGAGGGAAGAAACCAAGAAGTCAATAGAGGATTAATACATGGATATGATGAAAATGAAACAACAGAGGTTTTAAGACAAAGAATACAAGAGGAAAGGAGATTAGAGGCGGAAGAACGTGCAAATTTGGTAAGGCAAAACCATGAATTGAGAATGGAAAACATGAGATTTCAAAATAGAAGATCAAGAAGCACAACAAGATCAAGTTCAAGAACAATCAGAAGTGAGGTAAGAAGAAGATCACCTATAGCAAATATTGAAGAAGAAAATCATGATCCAAATGGAGGATATCGCGAAAGGAGAGAAATAAGGGAAGATCGTTACATACCACAAGGTGAAATTCAACAAAATGGAAAAAATAACATAAGGCGGGAGAATGAACAGCGTCAGGCACAAAACAACCAAGATGGCGAAGAAGATCAAGAGGAAGGAAGGAGGATATTGCATGGAAGAGAAACTCTAAGAAATCAGCAGATAATTGAAAGAGAAATCGAGAGACATTATGCTGAACAAGCATGCTTAGCTTGTAAAAGTGAAAGATTAAGAGCAGAAGTAGAAGATCGATAATTTCAAGAGGCAATTCGACAGAATAATCATGACAATCGAGAAAGAATACGAGAATAGAACCACAATAATGGTAATATTAACGAAGAATACAATATGATACAAAGACGAGCAGAAGAAAATCGCAGAAGAGAAAATGAGAGATATAATGGTGTGCGTATTCATGAAAGAAATGTAATAGAAGATAGCGGAGAAAGGCAAGAAGAAAATAATGGAGACGGAAATCAAAATCTCGCAACGCAATATAGGCAAGAACGCAGGAGAAGGGAATCTGCACTGAAAAGACCGATAGAGCAAAATTCAGTTGGGAATGAGCAAGTTCTAAGAGAATTAGCAGAAATGAGGGGAATATTAAAAGATAGAAGAGAATGAGGCAGAAAACAACTTAATGAGGCGATTGAAGAAGCTGAAAAAACTCTGTTCACTCAAGCAGTACAATTGGGAGGAATACCCCCAAAGTGCAATTTACCAGCTTTAACCAGTATTTTTGATGGAACTACATGTGACATTCAACATATCAAAGCCTATGTTAGGTGTATGCTACAATGGGAGAACCATGATGTTGTGTTATGCAAATACTTTGCATCAAGCTTAACTGGAGAGGCACTAAAGTGGTTTGAAGGTTTACCTAAGAATACTATAACTTCTTTCACTCATCTACAAACCACATTTTTGGGGGCATACATAAGTAACAATTCTGCGCGTCCATGAATTGAAGATGTATTTGGGTTAAAACAAAGGATTGGAGAGAGTCTGAAATACTTAACATTAAGGTGGAAAACAATGTGCAGTGAAATGGCCGGTAGAGTAGATGAGAGATACCTCATTTTATCTTTCATTAATGCTATGTTCACAACCAATCTACTATATATTCAAGTTTTCGGAGTCAAAAATACCATTACAATGACTGAGCTGCGAGAACTACAAGAAGAATACATTTCTTTGGAGGAGAAACAAAATGATATGGAATCATATCCGTTCGCAAACACCAGCTCAATAGCGGCAAACGGAAGTTTACTTCCTAAAATGATCAATAATGTGACGAGCACCTCGCAGTCACAACAAGAGAAAGTGGTTATTGAAAACCAGCAGAAGTTAGTAGCCATGGGAAGTCGAGATCAAGAGGAATATGAAAGGGAAAGGAGTTATTACAATCACGGTGGAAATAATAAAATTCAAAGACTTGATCAGCCGCAAGAGACTTATGGCGGTCAGAGACAAAATAATTTTAGAGGGCAAGGGAATCAGAGAATAATATGGGAAGAAATTAAGATGCCATCTCTGAATGCTAGCATAGAAAAAATCTGGGAGGCTATCATTTTGATGGAAAATATACCATCACCCTA
Source organism: Papaver bracteatum (assembly GCA_023529315.1). Taxonomy (NCBI): domain Eukaryota; kingdom Viridiplantae; phylum Streptophyta; class Magnoliopsida; order Ranunculales; family Papaveraceae; genus Papaver; species Papaver bracteatum. Next base: position 29,827 of record JAJJWX010000571.1, on the reverse strand, counting down.
GAATATGGGAAAAAAGCCACATCAGAATAATAGAAATCAAGAATTTTGTCCTTACCATCATTTTCATGGTCACTCAATAAACGACTGCAGGAATGTAAAAATAATAATTTTGAGGATGATTGATCGGGGAAAGTTAAATCATTTTCTAATAGGACATCCGCAATCTCAACAGTTACCACCAGCACTAGATATTCGCAGAGTGAATTCTGTAAAAGGAGGAGAAACATTTGTGATAGAGGTTGGAGCCAAGGCGAAGAATTTGTTCTGTAATTCCATCATACATTCATACAAAACTATTGAGGATCTCCACGACAACGTTCTGAGCAGAGTCTTCGCGAGAGACGTAGATGGAAGAGAGATAATGAATATTGCGAGAGTCTTGCCATTAGAGGAGTGGCAAAAGCAAACTATTTCTTTCACTGCCCAAGAAGTACCAGAGCCTAGTGAGATGCATGACAACCCACTTGTGGTAAAGTTAGAAATAAATCCAAAACAAATAGAAGAAGAAGAAGATGAAGAAAATGATGATGATGAAACTGAGGATTCCTGGGCCATTAAAAGAGTTCTAATAGATACTGGAAGTTCAGTTGATATCTTATTTTATCATACTTACAGAACCATAGGTGGAAGATACGAGGATCTGATACCATCAACCTATAAGATCTATGGTTTCAACGGTACTGCCAACAATCCCAAATGGGAAATTACAATGTGAATTCCATTAAAGGGGCTATCTTCTAAGATCCTATTCTGTGTTGTGGATATTGAATCACCTTATAATGCCCTGATTGGCCGACCTTGGCTACATGGGATATTAGGTGTGGCGTCAAATTTCCACCAGTGTATTAAGTTTCCTCATCCTAATGGTGTTGGAATTATAAATGGAGACTGGGTTGAGGGGAAGAAATGCTATGAAATTGACATGGAATCTTGCGAGGAAATGGCAGCAAAGAGCAGAAACTGGAAACGAAACATCAAGTAAAAACAAAGAGGTGATAAGCTGATGGTTGATACACTAGAGCGGCGAGAGGAAAGAACATTGCAAAATAAACATGAGCTGCAAACAATAGATGGCGAGCATCTCGCAGAGAAAGAAAAGAATAGTAAAGCGCAACAAAGTGACAAAAGCAAAAATGTAAGCAAAAAGGGTAAAGTTTCTGAACCATGAAATATAAGAGATGTATGAATGACTTGTTGAAGAAGAATTTTCAAAAAAAATATTTGAATTCAATGAAAAAGATGAAATTGAAAAATCATATAAGAGCTGATATGCAAGAAGAGAAAATCAAAGAACAATGCCATAGCGATATTCGCTAAAGAAACAAAGAACGGGACGAACCTTTATGGCGTGCACCCTAGTTCGCGAATACAACTTCGCAAGAGGCAAATGTATGACTTAAAGCGCGTCATATTAGGGGAATCTCTTTGCGTGATTCAGGGATAAGGTTATACCACTGCTGGAACCTGAGTCACGGAGATTGGGGTTATTGAAAACCCATCCAGGAGAGGTTCCTTGGATTACCAAATATATAAGGTTATACCCTGGTTGGACGACCGAGGATCTCTTCTAAGGGGTGTAGAGTATGACCAAGGCGCCGAGGTACACGGTTGAGCCAAGGGTGCCCGGGATGGACGAACCTACCCTCGATATTCTTGGTAAGTCTTAGCTATGATGCACTCGGACTGAAGAAAATCCCACTTAGGGTGCAGTCTCGTAACTATAAGCTATATAGGCATAAAGGATAAGAGGCTGCGAAAACAACTAGTTGTTGTTAAGACCGGATGGGAGGAGATAGTCTTGTATGGCCAATGTTCCCTCCTTGAAGGGGCAACCAGGGGGAGATAAGGGCGGCACCCTCCATTAAGAAGCTGATAAGTGTCTTAAGACGGCAATGTCATGGGGCTTTGTGTTCGCAAGAACATTTATGCCTGTCATATTGTCGCGTGACAAATACAGAGGCAACAAGCCATGAGAAAGAAAAATTTAAGATGAGATCAATGGGTTTTTACATGAAAATGTAAAGACGTCCTGCGATTTCATCGCAAGACGGCAATGTCATGGGGTTTTGTTCTCGCAAGGGAACTTAGGCCTGTCATATTGTCGCAGACATTTGACAATATATGGATAAGGCAAGATCAATGGGTCTCTACATGCTAATGTAAGGACGTCCTGCGATTTTGTCGCAGAAATAAACGTGGCAAAATAAGACCTTTAATTAGGAAGGCAAACTAAGACCACAAGAGATTAACACATGGCTGCGAGATTATGATTGCGATATTTGCACAATTTTATTAAGAATCTAATATGCTCAATCTCTTATATTGCAGACGAATAACAGAGGCAAGTATGGGAATGAACATAATGATAAAGTTGTTATTCATCTTTATATAATAAATTTACGCACAAATAACTAAAAACTTATAAGTATTATTGCTTAACCATGTTGCACAAAAGAAATTGTCTTTTGATATATGCAGGAAGAGATAAGAAGAAGTTCATACATTAGAGAACATTAGAAGTAGGAGAAATTCGCAACAAGTATATTTCAAAAAAAAAGGATAAATGTACAGATATTACAGGGAAAAGAAATCTAGTTAGATCCATCGTTGTCTTCACCGGATTTATTTTCTTCATCCCCACCACCACCTTCATCATAACCTTCATCTTCTTCAGAATCTTCGGCTTCACTGTCAGAAATGACAAGATCAGGGACATTTTGTGGAATTTCATGAAAAATGTCAGGATACTCAGAATGAGGAATTTGATGATCATCACAGACCAATTTAATGGAGTTATTGCGAACACTAACAAGAGTGTTACTAAAATTCCCTCTCATAATTTCTAACTATTCCTTCAGTCTTGAGTACTTTTCATTGCGAGAAGCCAGAGATTTTGCGAGCACTCCCTTATCATCTTCAAGTTCTTTAACTCTGACAGAATATCGCTTTTCAACCCCTGTGAATACAGAATAGAAAATCAGAAATTTAGTAGCAAATTATAAAAGACCAATGAGAATGAATAATTAGCAACCTTCTCTTTCAGAAATCATGTCTCTAATCAAGGCTGATTGTTCAGTATGAAGACTAACATCTACACCTAGATTATTTCTGGCATTATCAAGAACTTTCGCAACCCAAGAAAATTCTTCATCATTGCTAATAAGAAGACAAGAACGAACTTGGTTCTCTCTCGCAAGAAGATCTCTATTTTCGCCGATAAGTCTATCCCTCTCAATTTTAACATCAATGAGAATTTATGGAAATCTGCTAGGGCTTGAGCACCATTTTTAGCAATAAGATCTTTCTTATCAATAAGATCACTATTCTTACTTCTTAATCTATTAGTTTCTTCTTTCGAATCAAGATAAAAACGCTTAAACTTATTGGTTAAGCCCAAGTTGAATCTGTGCTCAATTTTTAAGAGATGAAGTTTGGATTTAAGTTCATCTATGGAAAGAGATCTAATTTGATCATCTGAGAAACTACTTAAAGAGCTATTAAGACGAGCAAGAAGGGTATCCTCATCTACATGTTCAGGAAAAGATCGGAGGAATGTAGCCTCATCAGTAAGGTCATAAACATCTGCAAAAATGGTTACTTGAATGAACCAAAATAGGGCAAAATAATTAAAAAGAAAAGAAGGAAAAGTTTGTACCATAGAGTTGTTGATTAGCCTTTTCAAGATCAGAGATCTTTTATCTATCACTCGAAGCATCAATTTGTAATTTCTTGTTCTTCTTGCGAAGCTCAGCAACCTCAGCTTTTAATTCTCCTTTACTCTTGCGAAGATTAACAGCTTCGGATTCCAACTGTTCCTTTTGCTTGCAAAGATCTGCAGATTTAGACTTTAAATTTTCGTTTTTGTTGCGAATGTCAGCACGTCTTTTCTCCAAATATGAGGCAGCAATAAAAGAAGCTCTTCCAGCCTGCGAAGAAATGTAAAAATTACTAAGACAAATATAGTTTGAAATCTAAGGTATAAGGAAGAGGCAAAGAAGTGAAAACATACCAGAATGCCGAGTGAATTCAAAAGACTGGGAGTCATCGATCTCGAGATTCCCTGGAAAGAATCATTGGCAACCAATAGGGAAGCATCACAAACCTTTGCGAGAGCTTGAGATACCTCATTAACAGCTTCATTAACCTTTGCGAGAGCTTGAGATACCTCATTAACAGCTTCATTTCCATAATCATTGGGAATACCATGCAAAGTATCGCCAAATATCTTGGACAATTGAGCCATAAAAGACTCAGAATAAGAAATCTCTCTCGCAAAAGAAGTATCATCGACATTTTCATCATCAGTATTTTCACTTGAACTCTCATTAGAATGAGAGGTAGAAGGTAAGGGAGTCTGAACTCTTCTTTTCTTTGAAGGAGGAGCAGTAGACTTTTCCTTGTAAGGAGCAGTAGATTTTTCATTGAGAGGAACAACAGATTTTTCCTTGCGAGGAGCACCTTTGCTTTTTCCCTTAGTCCTCGCAGCTCTAACGGGTTCTATTTCTTCAATGACCTTCAAAACACAGATAAAGATAAGAAATAGAGGCAACAATATATTGTTAAGGATAACAAAAGAGTATTTCTTACTTCATATTTGAGGGATTTAAGAGCTAAAAAGGTACTGGGCTTCCCAAACTTTTTGTAGTTCATCTTCAACTTCTCAATCTGACAAAAGTAGAACAATCAGCGAGAATACATATCAAAATTTGAGAAAAACAATAATGATGATAAAATTTTGGGAATTTACCTCTGAATGCCTCTCAGGCCAGTAAAACACCCATGGATGATACTCTGCGATATTCGCAGGCAAAGCATGAGTACCAAAAATATATGGGCCCTCTAGGATTAAGGGGAATTTACACCATTTGTCATCCTTAGAGTAGCGAGGGGATGAATTATTGCCTGGATGCCAGTCAATGTCTAACATAAGAGCCTTATCTCCAGCAATGTCATCTTTCTTCTGTAAACGGACACCCCAACAAGTTCTATCTTTCTTCATAGAGATTACTTCATAATTTATGAAGAAATTCTCTACAGTGTACTTCTCAGGAATAATTGGAACATCCTTGAATTTAGGATTCTTTGATTCTGGAGGATATCAAGATTTTTTACCAGCACCGTGAGTAGCAAACTCTAGCAATAGACGAATGACATCCCCACTCAACTGATAGATAGCCCGCGAGAATTTAGCATGAGAAAGTATTTTGTAGAACAAAGGAAGTTCAGGATCGTAAAGAGAAATAGGAAGACCAGCTTCAAGTTAACCTAGCGAGACAATGATTTTCTCGCAAGAACAAGGATAATCAGAAAATAAATTGATAGAAAGTTCAGCTCTAGAAGTTTGATTAGGAATAGTAGAAAGGACGAAACCCTTATCTTGAAGTTTCTCCTTCATCTTTTCAAAGGAGAGTTCATTTATACGACCAGCAGGAGCCATATATTTGAGAGTATGGGAATGAAATAGAATTTAGAAGATCAAAAGAAGGATTGTAGCAGTAGCATATGCGGAATTTACGGAAGAAGAAGAACAGTAAATTTGCAGAGAGAAAGTAAAAAAAGAAAAAAAGAGAAAAGTAAAGGATATATATAGGGAGTGGAATTTCTCGAAGAAACAAATACATTTAATGCGAAGAAAAGATGCTTACGGTCAAAAAGAAACGGTTAAAAAAGACGTGTTAAGAAATGAGTGAAAGATAAGACGCGTGCAATAAATCTGGTGAAGATCTGGCGAAATTTCAGAAACGTGTCAGAATAGAAAAGGTGAACAGTTAAGGCAATTTCTCATGACATTCCCTTATTCGCAGAGAATACATGAGAAGAGGAAAGATGTGGGATTAGAATACCACAGCAATAATACTTCTGCGAAATTAAATAGCAACTTCTGCGAGTTTGTACGTGAGTTCTCCAATAACACGCTGAGAGTGTCGCAGAATGATCTAAAGAATTACGCAATAGATGATGACGGTAGAAACACAAGAAGGGCATGATGACTTTGTGAGGGTTAGAACACCTGCGAAAATTGATATTGTAACTATTGCGAAAGTCTCGCGGGTCAGATCCGAAATTAAAGGACAGCTTAGCTGTCACCCACTATGTAACTACCCTATATAAAGAGAACCAATGTACTCGAGAAAGGGATGATGTATTTTTTGTGTTGAGAAATACTTGAAGATATAGAAAATTCAAGAGAACGGTTGTATTCTTGATCTTTTCCATTTCTTGTAAACATTTCTGAGAATCAAATAAGAAAGTGTTGTTTTTAATCTTCAAATATGTGTTAATTACTGTAAATTCTTATCAAGGGTGTAGTGTAGGTTTTCCTGCAACTACAAATTCCATAAAAAATTCTTACTATGTCAGGTGAATATTTTTCAAATTTGAACAACTTCCCCCAAATTCGGTCTTGAACAAATTTCACGAAATTGGTCTCTGAAACCTCTGGATAGAATCTCTTCTCTTCAGTGAAGGTAGCGTCCCTCAAGGCTTGGTATCTATCAAAGCATGTAGTGTCTACAAAATCCGTAAGATCATGTTTTCCTTTGATCAAGTGTGGGCACTTGATTTTCTCAACCTCTCCAGGAGGAATAAATTGATTCAAGACAAACTTTTATGTTCCATGGTTTTCTTCCACTAATTTTCTCTTTCTCATATTTGCGAAAATATGAAAAACCCTAGTTTCGGTTTTTATCAGTCTTCTCCAATATGTTCGAACGCATAATAAGGGATCACCTTTTATAGGAAGACATGAGATCAAAAACCGGAAATAGCTAGTTTTAGGAAGTACTAGCAAAATCGGAAACCGTGACTTGTGAGAAAACAAATCCGATTTTGTATCTGGGTCTCTCTTTTGGAAAACTGGTTTTTCATGGACTGGATCTTTATTTTGAATTGATTTCATATTTTTGTCCAAAAGTCTGTTTACTCTTTTATTACCAAAGATTGATAATATTACTTGAAACTTACTCAAGAATTTCACAGAGTATACAGATACATGTTTGAACAAAATAAGATATTTATTAAAAATACCACTTGAATCATAATCCCTGAATTTTAAAATATCACTTGCTTCATTAAAGAAGTTGTGAGGTGCATGAAGAAATCCATAGTTAATAGAATTATTAACTGAAAATTTAATCCTTATAGGATTACATCTTTTCAAAAATCGCACCCAAGACGGTGAAACATTTACAGCCTTTGATCTGAAAATGTAAGCAAATATACTTTGATAGGATAACCAAAATACATTTAAGATTCTATATTTCGCAAGAACATAATAGCCTAGGTTCATAAAAATCGTAAGTAAAATCTTATGCATCTTCAAGATACTATCTGTCTCATTAACCATTGAATCATTATTTATCATAATGATAGACAATCCTATGAAAGGATTATGTAAGTCATTCATGACATACATATGCATCATTCCTAACAGGTTTAGGAATAAAAGTATTACACACTTCATAAGTGATATCTACCACAAACTCCATAAGTAGTCAAATCCTGCCATTGCATTAATTGAATCATTAACCAGACTCAATTCTTATAGGATGGATCGCACCAAACACAGATTGTTGGATCTTTTCATGTTTGCCTGCTCTGATACCAATTGAAAAGTCGAGGGTACCCTAAATATACCTTAAGCTATAACTTTTCCTTCTTATAAGTCCTTTCCCCGAGAGTGATTGTCTATGGACTGAGTCGAGACAATACAACAAATCGGTTCACACTTTGTGTGATCGTCTATGTATACGAGATTGAGACAATACAACAACAAAGTGTGTTTACTTGATACAAAGGTTCGGACTTAACCGAACTCAATAAGATTCACGTATCAAGTAAATAGGAATTAACGTTTGTGCAATTTACTTTAATTATAATAAAACAATTATAATGTGGAAATATAAATTAAATGAAACAGCAAGATTTTGTTAACGAGGAAACCGCAAATGCAGAAAAACCCCGGGACCTAGTCCAGAATTGAATACTCTCAGGATTAAGCCGCTATACAAAATAAGATAACTTCGTATAGTTGAGACCAAGCAACTAAACCTATAGTTCACCTACTTCCATCTGTATTCCCACGCCTCCAACCTGTAAACAAGTCATGTACTTGGACCAATTCCTTTGGTTCGTATTCCAAACAGTAAAGGAACAAAAAATCTGTTTGGTATCAACTCTCTTCAACCAAGTGATATGAGTTCCGCAAAGGTTCCCTTGTTTATATTAACATAAACTCCTTTGCCAGGTTCCAAGATTTATCTCATGTTCAACCACCCAAAGGTAATCGTTAATATTAAGCCAACAACACTCTTCAACCAAGTGATATGTGTTGATGCCTATCTTCCTCAGTTAATCAATCCAATATACCACCAGGATAAACCGATTATTAATTGGATCCTCTTTTTCCCAAAAAATTATTGTGCACACCAAAGATTATAAAAACACCAAGTAAGAAATCTTCAATATCTTCTTTGTCTTCAAATCTTCTTAGATCTTCAATAAACACATGCACACAATCACTTGAATCTCTTGTTATCAATCACACACAGAACGGAGTCTGTTAACAATGGATTATCACAAGATCATCTTTAGATCTAACAACAGTCTAAAGATCCATGTCGAAACCTTGAACTAGTTTAAGTGAATCTTATATCAGAAGAGAAGATTCTCAAGCATAAACAAACTAGGTGCAATCAAAGTTCAACCACCGTTAGTCAATCAAATCAATACGAAAACTAAAGATAAAACCGCAATATCTAGTTTCCCACCAACGGGTCGCGCTAGAGCTTCTCAATCCCAAAGAATACTTTAAATTGAGCGGCCGTAAGAGATTTTACCTAATTAGATTACTCTCCTCTCCGATAGGCGGCTTCACCAGTAACAAAGACAAAAGAGGAAGTCTATGTCACGCAGGATTAGTTTGCTTGAAATGCAAACTCAAAGTATTTATAGACAAGGAAGTTTGGACACCAAGAAATTTCCAAAACCGAAAATATTCTCAAGATATTTTTCATTACTCCACCAAATTCGATTTTCATAATCCTTGTGAATGCACTGTCCAAAAACAATGATCGACATCTCCTTGGAAAATCTTTAATTAGCAAATGCACATTACTAATTCTTATTTTCCATATATAATTAAAAACCCTTAATTAAAAATATTCTTAACTTATTTAAATTCGATCTTGGGATTTACTTCCTTCTTAGCCTTTAAGGAATATCTTTGAACAAAATAGAATAAGCATTAATGCACCGTGTTCAAAGAGTGACGACATCTTACTCTTGCAAGTCTTTACCATGCTTTCTCACTTGAAACCGATTTACCGCACTTCCAAACAATTTTAGAATTGGTTCATCTGACTTTCAAGAACTATGTGATTGATCAAGTTCCACTCAATCACAACTCATGGGTTTACGGTTCCACCAAAATAAGTTTCGGTTCTACCTCCATGTGAGTACTATGCATAGTTACACTAGCTTACCAAAGATACGGATGACTAGGTACTAGGATCGGTTCCCAACATATATTTGGTATCTAACTTGTAAGCACTGCACATGTCCATAGGATCGGTTCCCCCTTCCCAAAAACTTGTTGCACATGTTCATAGGATCGGTTCCCCTTTCTTCCATAAACCTTGTTGCACCTCATACAAGGATCGGTTCCCCTTGTGATGCACTGCACCTTTTACTAGGATCGGTTCCCCTCTTCACAGTAATAAGTTCAGACATACACAACCCGATTATACCCCAGGTGATTACTTAAGATCGGTTTCACTAATAAAAGTCATACCAATACATAAGTCAGGCCTCATGTGAATAGTTTTACCAAGAACACAAACAAGTCATGAGCGGTTATACTAATCACACATATTGGTCGTTCATAAGATTTGCAATGTAGAACAGCCCCAATAACATCTGGAGATTTCCTTTTCGGTTCACAATACATATCACGAACTTACTTCCTTTGAACACATATAAACATTTTTCCCTAGGATAAAATCTTCATCTCATACCCATACATAATCACAATAGCATTCATACGATTATGTCGATGTCTTATATACAAAGTTTAATGGTTAAGCAAGAAACTTCATATTTTATTCCTTAATACTATGTCTATTTAGAGTGTTCATGCTTCGCAGTTTTATGTTTTCAATATGCATGACTTGAAAGATACGTTGGGGAATGAAACAGTTCAAGTCAAATATCACTAACCTCAAGTGGAAGGATGATGTTGTCGTTGTAGCTCCGCTCTTCTTCAAGTGTTCGCAATACTTGTAATGTCTCACCCTAATACTTTCAAGCTAACCTATATGAAGTTGACTCTAGTACATTGAAATCAAGCGACTCTTAAATGAGTTTTGCTTCACTAAAATATGACAACCAAACTTGACATACCAAAGCTTGGTGGGTTCAACCGAGCAATGCTCTAACAAAAATTATACCACATGTAAATTAAAATTATACCCCATATAAATTAAAAGAGTACCACATATAAATAAAGAATATAGAAGTCCATATAGAAATGAAGTTGATGTTATATATAATTCATTTAATGAAGTGAACTTAAACGATGAAAAGGTATGGAACTGATATAAGTTCCTCGTTGTAACCAAACAAGTCACGGAACAGTGGTTTTATATAACACATGTAGGCCAGAGAACACTAGTTCGAATCTCAGTAACTTTCAGATATAGTAGAATTTGACCCTCACTGGCTTTTTTCTTTTTCAGATTAGTAGAATTTGACCAAATCGGGGACGATTCATATCCTTTAATTAAGATATAGTAGAATTTGACCCTCACTCGCTTTTTTCTTAAAAGCATTTTCTGAAAAGTTTGTCTGCTTTTTTTTAACCGTTGATTGTTTGGGTTCATTAACTTGTTCTGACTTATTAATTTTCATTTTTGAAATGAAGGGCTGAAACTAGTCTAGTTTACTTAATAAAATGTTCTTCTTTTTGCCTTCCTAAATTTCTTTTCTGAAACGAATGGCTGGAAATAATTCAAGTTCACCTAATTAGAAATGGTTGAAAAATAAACACACAAGCTCTTTAGAAGTCGGTGTGTGTCAGTTAGAAAAACTCAACCAGTGTGGGCCATTCGTTTGTCTTTTTTCCAACCAAAAAAAAAAAAAAATTCTATTCATCTCCAAACCCACAACAACCCCTCTTTCCTCTCTGTCATATTTAAGGTTTATAAGTTTTTAGATCTTTACACTCTCGTTAATTCGAAGTTTTGGGTTCATACACAATCGTTGATTCAATTTTAAAAAAGTTTCTCAGTTCATCTCCAAACCCACAGCCACCCCTCTCTCCGCTCTGTCATATTTAGGGTTTATAAGTTTTGGGTCCTTTACACTCTCGTTGATTCGAAGTTTTTGGTTCATACACATCGTTGATTCAATCTTTTGTGTGTGTTCTTACATTTGAAGGTTCTTTACAATGTAAGAATCAACTTGATTTTGGTAATGCTTTTTATATGTTTGTTTAGCGTTGATTCGAATTTCTTTGTGTGTTTTATAAGAGAATCACCGTAAGAATCCACGTATAGCAGTATTATTTGTATTGCTTCTCATACTACTCGGTAAAATAAGATAATGTATAACTGTTTTCATCAGTATGTTCGTTTAGGTGTCTGATTTTACCTTTCTTTTTTCTTTTTTCTTTTTTCCTTTTTTCTTTAAGTTTTAGTGATTCATTCCATATGAATGAGTTTTCATCAAATATAAATTTAGTTTTTTTTTCTTTATCAGTTTTGGTACTTCAATTATTCTAAATAAAAGTGAATTCCGTAGATCTAAGTTTATTCTACTATTGTTTCGGTTTACAATGGATTTGAATCCAAGCAAGCTTACTCTACCGAAGATAAGTCCAGAGGCGGAAGCTGAATATGAACGTTCTCATGATGAGTTTTCTCAATCCGTGTTAGGTCATACTAGGTTATACTGTAAAACTGCAGAATGCATGAGCATGAATGCAATTACGTCGGTATGTAAACTTAAGCTTTGATCGAGCTTCCCTTTTTTTTTTTCCTTTTTTAGATGATACCATATTGATCATTTGAATTCTGCCTCGAATCAGGAGGAAACTTATTCTCGTTTACTTGAAGTAAAGGTTTTCTTACGTGAACATCTAAGCCAGATGAAAGCAGAATCAAATAATAAAGATAAAGTAATCTAGCTTAACTTTATTGCCTATTTATTAATTCAGATTGTATATTAAATCGATTTTTTAATCAAATTATATTTAAAGTTATACCACATATAAATAAAAAATATAGAAGCACATATAATAATGAAGTTGATTTATATTTAATCTATTTAATGAAGTGAACTCAAACGATGAAAATGTATGGAACCGATATAAGTTCCTCGTGGTAACCCAACAAGTCATGGCACAGTGGTTTTATACAACACATGTAGGCTAGAAAATACTAGTTCGAATCTCACTACCTTTTAGATATATTAGAATTTGACTCTCACTAATTTTTTTCTTTTTCAGATTAGTAGAATTTGACCAAATCGGGGACGATTTAAATGCCTTTACGATATAGTAGATTATGACGCTCGGTGGATTTTTTTCTTTTTCCAATTTAGTAGAATTTGACCAAATCGGGGATGATTTTAATCATGAATCATATAATTCAAATCTGATGTTCTTTCCATTAACAGTGAAATAGAAACGTCAAAACACCCAATCCGTGCCTAATTCTTTTGTTAGTGTTTTTTGAAAAGCTTGTCTGCTTTTTTTTAACTGTAAATTGTTTAGGTAGGTTAGCATGTTTTGACTTAATAATTTTAATTTTCGAAACGAAGGGATGAAACTAATCCTAGTTCACTTAATCAAATGTTCTTCTTTTTTACTTACTAATTTTCTTTTTTTGAAAAGAATGGCTGAAAAATTCAAGTTCACCTAATTAGAAAAGGTTGGAAAAAAAAACAGACAAGCTCTGGTGTGTGTCAGTTGGAAAAACTCAGCCAACATGGCTCTTTCTTTTGTCTTTTTTGCAACCAAAATAAAATCTTTATTTGTATCATCATTTCTCTATTCTCAAAAAAAAAAAAAAAAAAAAAAGACTCAACTTGATTTTGGTAATGCTTTTTTTATGTTTGTTTAGCATTGATTCGAATTTCTTTATGTGTTCTTATAAGATAATCACCATAAGAATCAACATATAGATGTATTGTTTGTATTGCTTCTCATACTACTCAGTAGATAAAGTATAACTGTTTTCATCAATATGTTCGTTTAGGTGTCTGATTTTTCCTTTCTTTTTTCTTTTTTCTTTAAGTTTTTGTGCTTCATTTCATATGAATGAGTTTTAATCAGATACAACTTTAGGTTTTTTTTCTTCTTTTTTTGTTTCTTTTGTTTTGGTACTTCAATTATTCTGAATAAAAGTGAGTTTCCATAGATCTGATTTTATTCTACTGTTGTTTCAGCTTATAATGGATTTGAATCCAAGCAATCTTACTCTACCGAATCTAAGTCCAGGCACGGAAGTTGAATATGAATGTTCTCATGATTATCTTACTCAATCCGTGTTAGGTCATACTGGGTTGTACTGAACAACTACAAAACGCTTGAGCGTGGATGGAATTACGCCGGTATGTAAACTTAAGCTTTGATCGATCTTTCCTTCTCTTCTTTTTTTTTCCCTTTCCTTTCCTTTTTTTTATATGATACCATATTGATCATTTGAATTCTGCCTCGAATCAGGAGGAAACCTATGCTCGTTTGCTTGAAGAATTTTTTTTCTTACGTGAACATCTAAGCCAGATGCAAGCAGTATCAAATAACAAAGATAAATTAATCTAACTTAACTTTGTTACCTAAATTGTATATTAAATTAATTTTTTAATCGAATATATTTAAATTATACCACATATAAATTAAAAATATAGAAGTACATATAGAAATGAAGTTGATGTTATATTCAATTTATTTAATGAAGTGAACTCAAACGATGAAAAGGTATGGAACTGATATAAGTTCCTCGTTGTAACCAAACAACTCAAGGCACAATGGTTTTATACAACACATGTAGTCCATAGAATACTAGTTCGAATCTCACTGCTTCTCATATATAGTAGAATTTGACGCTCACTGGCTTTTTTCATTTTCAGATTAGTAGAATTTGACCAAATCGGGGATGATTTAAATTCCTTTAAGATATAGTAGAATTTGACCCTCACTGGCTTTTTTATTTTTCAGATTTAGTATAATTTGACCAAACCGAGGACGATTTAAATCGGGAATTGTATAATTCAAATCCGACGCTCTTTCCATTAATAATGAACTATAGACATCAAAATACCCAATCTGTGCGTAATTTTTTTGTCAATTTTTTATGAAAAACTTGTTTGTTTTTTTTAACCATTGATTGTTTAGGTAAGTTAACTTGTTCTGACTTACTAATTTTTATTTTTGAAACGAAGGGCTGAAACTAATCTTAGTTCACTTAATGAAATGTTCTTCTTTTTGACTTACTAATTTTATTTTTTGAAACGAATGGCTGAAAATAAATCAAGTTCACCTAATTAGAAAAGGTTGGGAAAAAAAACATACATGCTCTTCATAAGTCGGTGTGTGTCAGTTGGAAAAACTCAGCCACCGTGGCTCTTTCGTTTGTCTTTTTTCCAACAAAAAAAAATCTTTATCTGTATCATAATTTATTAGTTCTCTTTCAAATTTTTTTTTTTTTATGTTCATCTCCAAATCCACAGCCACCCCTCTCTCTCCGCTCTGTCATATTTAGGGCTTATAAGTTTTGAGTTCTTTACACTCTCGTTGATTTGAAAGTTTTGGGTTCATACACAATCGTTGATTCAATTTTAAAATGGTTTCTATTTTCATATCCAAACCCACAACCACCCCTCTCTCCCTCCCCTCTGTCATATTTAGGGTTTATAAGTTTTAGGTTCTTTACACTCTCGTTGATTTGAAGTTTTGGGTTCATACACATCGTTGATTAAATCTTTTGTGTGTGTTCTTACATTTGAAGGTTCTTTACAATGTAAGACTCAACTTGATTTTGGTAATGCTTTTTATATGTTTGTTTAACGTCGATTCAAATTTCTTTGTATGTTCTTATTAGAGAATCATTGTAAGAATTGACGTATAGCTGTATTGTTTGTACTGCTTCTCATACTACTCAGTAAGACAAGATAATGTAGAACTGTTTTTATTTTTTATTAGCAACAATAATATTCCTTCTATCAATAAATGTTGGGTGGGTAACTTGTGGACGATTATAATCTGGACTTGGAGACACCCGCTTAATGACCATAGACCATACTAGTGTATTATTCACAATTGATATAAAAGGAATGACAGTGCCATATTTGTATATTTATTTATAATTATCTATTTGTAAGACCCATTTTTCAATGTATATGCCAAAAAATATATGTTTGACATACCAGGTGGCATGATAAACGAGTTGCGCCACTATGAGAAAACTACTGAACGACGGAGTTTATAAATACTTTATTGCCAACACTACCATGTATATCACCCGGTGTAAAGTCTAGCGCCAACGGCTAGTTCTTTGCCGCCTATAAATAAGTAATTTTCAAACAAAAAAATACACCAAAAAAAAATTTACACAAATTTTTTCTCTATTTCTTTATTTCTCAATCTAATGTCTCTATTTCTATATCTAATTTATTTTTTCAATTTTTCCCAAATGGCACAATTTTAAACCCAACTTGATTCGGCAACACAACTTGATTTTTCTCGAGTAGTGCTTGAAGGTGTCGTTAAAAAGATATGTGATAGTTATAAAGAAATAGGTAAAAAGCAAAAAAGTCTTCAAGTTTTGGATATTAACCAAGTCAAAACCGCAACTAAGAAAAGGCAAAGAAAAGTTCAAGGCAAGGAAAATCAAGGCAAAACAAATTTGAAGACAAAGAAGAAGATAAACAAAGAAAACTCCGTTCATGAGCGCATTGATTGGAAGTTTTGTGAAATGAAGAAGATTAACAAGATGAAGAACATTGTCCCAAATTTTTATTTTTAAAATATATATTTTATATTATTATTGTCTAGTTTTTATGTCTTGTAAAATGACTATTAATGATTAATTCGAAGTTTAATGAATTGGAAAATTTGACTCATATCGTTGAAAATTAAGCTTAATTCTATTCATAATTCAATCTTACATTTTAATTAGAGTTACATTTTAGTTTAATTTAAAGTAATACAAATACTAAACTTAATACTTAGATAAATTCCTATGGAAATGTACAAAATAAAATATTTGTTGAGCCAGGTGGATGGGCAAACGTGATTCTGCACTATGGGAAAAGAAGTTGGTGGTTGATCGTCTAGCGCCAGGACGAAGTGAAGCCACTGGCGTGCATAGAAGAAACGTTGGCATGTGAACCAAGAACACCAATGACTACTTTTAAATGGTCACTGGAATGGATAGTTTCTACCTACATAAATACATCTCTAATTTGATCTCACAAATTCACAACAATCTTTCATCCGATCAATCTTTTCTCAATTTCAATTGCTTTCGATTTTCAACCATTAATCCTGATTTTGGTTCTTCTGAGGAAGATATGGAGATGGATTAAATGTTGCATGAAGAAGAGAAAGACACATGTATGGAGTTTTTGAATCAAATGGATGAAGATGCAATTCAAGATACAAGGAGACGAAATTTTATCTTGCAATTAAAAACCGGGATCATACCAAAGCCTTTAGAGTCATATGAAGTTATGACTAAAAGATGGACGTGGCGAGATAGATATTTTTACCACGACAAAATGATGCATGATTACTTTAATTATGATTGTATCTATTCCGATGAGTATTTTTAGCGACGATTTCGCATGGGCCGCAACTTGACGCAAAGGATTATTGCCGAGTTTTGTCAGGTACCTTTATTTAATTATCAGTATGATGCACGACATGTACGAGACTTTAGTCTCGAACAAAAGGTCACTACGGCCCTCCGTATACTATGTTATGAGGTACCAGCGGATTCCACGGAAGATTACATCTGTATCGGGAAAATTGTTTTGCGAAACAATAGTCGAGAATTTTGGTCCAACCTTTTTAAGAAAGCATACTTAGGAAGATTTTCAAAGGATAACAACAGAAAATATCGCGAGGGGTTTTCCAGGAATGCTAGGTAGTCTTGATAGCATGCACTGGACGTGGCATGCATGTCCGATTGAATGTGCAGGTCAATATAAGGGTCATTATCCAAAACCAACTGTAATTTTGGAAACTTCATCTACTTATGATTGTTGGTTTTGGCATGCTTTTTTTTGGACTACTGGGTTCAACTAACGATCTCAACGTTTTGTATAAGTTACAATTGTTTCAAGATCTTAAGCATGGGATCGCGCCGCACTGTAATTTCACCATCAACGGTCATGACTACACTCAGGGTTATTATCTAGCATAGACAACATCTATCCAGAATGGTCAACTATGGTTCAAGCTTATAGTTAAACAGGTTTTGGACCGACGACTTCGAAGGATAAGAAGTACTTTAACACCCAACAAATGAAATACAGAAAGGATGTTGAATGTGCTTTTGATATACTGAAAAGGAAGTTTTCCATCATAGCTGGGCCGACACACTTTTTTGATTTTCAAGAAATAAACAAAATTATGCTGACTTGCAGCATTATGCATAACATGGTCATTGAAGAAACCAAACGTGACTCAACCTGGACTAGTTTTCCAGATGAAAATTTGAGGCCGAGACTTATGGTGCAGCATGGACGGCCGTCAAGAGAATATAGACTTGCCACTGACAAATCCAAAACCGGAGACTCTATAGACAACTAAGAGGAGATCTAACTAAGCACCTTTGGGATTTAAAAGGAGCAAAAGATGATGCGCGTGCGGGGGCGAGGCAGAGGCAGATAGATGTTATTTTTCAATTTACTGTTGGTTATTTTAATTAATGTGTTATTTATTTTAAAGTTGTTTGTTTTTAACTAAACGACTAAACTTAAAATTAAAATTAAGGCAATTATATTAAAAGTAATTTTAACTAAATGATTATAATTAAATTAAACTTAACTACTAAACTAGAATTAAAATTAGTTATCAAGACTATATTCATCTTCGTTTTCTTCCGAGGCATCATCTTCGTCTTCTTTCATATTCCCATACTGGCCAATTTGTTGAGGGACGTCTTGTTGTTCCGGCATATCTATTTGCTTAGTCCATACAACAAGTTGTTGTGCATTCATTATTAAATTATTCAAGGAGAGTAGCTTATTTAGCTTACAAACTCTGTTGTGTTGTTCTCGCGAAAGATGAATTTTTCGTTGTTGCTTTATAGCAATGTCACTGTCCCTGGTACTATCTGCTTCTATCTTCAAATCGAATTCCTTGTGCTCGGCATAGTTAAACTCGTTTGAACCTCCTTCTAATAATGCTCGTTGGGCTGCATCTCTCTCTACTTTTCCAGCTTTCTGACCCCCTCTTCTTCTTCTCTTTACGTTGGTGTTAACGTCTAGATTGGAGTTGTGTTGTTCATGACTACTTGGTGACCCGGTATATGGATATCTAGTTCTTTTAGGAGAGGAAGCAATCCCACCATTCTGAAAATCCCTGCGAGATTGGACCATGTGGTGATCTTGTAGGCACTTGATTACCTTCCATCAAGTATGAATTAAACTTGTTAAGCACCCTTAAAATGGTGAAACAAGTTTCGTGTTAGAAACTCTTTTTGTAGGATCTTTTCCACTCTTCCCGATATCTTCGTTCCACTTCCGCTTCACCTTCACCACTTTTTTGTTGCGCCACATTTGCATGATCAAAGTTATGTATTCACTAATGGATGCTAAAATTATGTGAAAACGATGAGACATCCTTCGACATCACGATTATTGATGTTACAGGTTTCTTCACAATTTTTTTGTAAAATATTTCCATAAAAGTATTCTTTTATTGATAAATACCATTGATTTGATCTAATGTTAATAATACATAATTCCTACAAATTGACTCATCTCCATCCATCGTATATTTGACACCGCGAATTCTTGTGTTTCTTAGTTATGATTGTTGTGTTTCTTGTTGTGTTTCTTATTGCGATTGTTGTTGTGATCGTTGCGATGAGGATGCTATATTTGTTAGAAATGGAATTTATAGAGATTTTTTTCAAGTAGATTGAGTTGATATGAGTAGTTGTGTTTTAAATGAAGGAAAAGTAAGTATTGAGATTGAAAAGACGAGGGTACCCAAATATACCTCAATCTAAAACTTTTTCACCTATAAGTTCTCTTACCGAAAGTGATTGTCTATGGAATGAGTCGAGACAATACAAAGAATCGGTATTCACACTTTGTGTGATCGTCTATGGATACGATATCGAGACAATACAACTGTAGTTTCAGGAAATCCTACACTACACCCTTGTTAAGAATTTGTTGCCACGTGTCACATTTTAATACGATTACAATAGCACATATAAGTGTTGCATAATGTTTGCAACAAATTCACTATGGACACATGTCATCTTTTTGTCACTATTCATCCAGTAACTCTTTAAATGCTGTACTCTCATTTGTCACTGACGATTAAAGATGATGACACGTGTTTTTCTTGCAGCATTTTTCGTCCATGCATTATATCTGTGATAATTCTTTCAATTACAATTAAAATAGATGGTGATCTTGGTCATTTGCTTGGACTGCCTTCAGTTCTAGCACCGCACAATTAAGCTCTAAATACAAGTGCCTTGCGCAATTAAACGCGAAACGTCGATTAACACAGCTCTGCAGATTCTTATTTTCCAATCGCAATTCACCCCTATTTTACCATTCATACATACATACGAAACACAACTCTCATTTTACCATAACTTTTCATAACATTCACGATCAGATATGAGCTCGATATTCTATTCACAAATGAAAGCTATTCGTTGCTCTAAACCAATACAACATAAGATTCACAAAATATGATTTGTGTGATTAACTTACAGACTTCCACATGAAGAAAACTTACTTTAGAAGCCGAGTCACTAGTCCAGGATCCTTCCACAAGCATGCAGACATTTCCGAGTGAGACATAGTCATATCCATTCTACGATAAGTTAGCCTTTTCTTATAATTTGAAGCTCTAGATCTAAAGCAAATGATGGAGGTGCAGGTTCAAAATAAAGCAAATGATGGAGAGTACGGTTCAAAAAATACAAACATTTAAAGGGTAGTACTACCTTTCAGAGAGGATTCAACTTAGAAACTCTGTAGCTTTGTTGAAACCCCTTGAAGGCAATTTTGTTTGTACTTCTAGCATGCAAGACCTCTGGAGTAGACACAACAACAAATAAACATAGAAGTTAAGCAATAGATCGTTCACATCAAACCAGCTAATCAAGTTCACGGATATAATTTGATTTTTCTACTTGGAAGTCTAAGGCGTATTTCCTTTTTCCTAGTTCTTAAAAATTAATCTTCTTAAGTAAAAGCAAACCAAGGATACATTCATTGGCCAATGTTAGCTGCAGATCCATACAAATTTCGGTGCTTCTTGCCAAGAATTATTAACATGAAGTAAGTCTTCCTTAACAAATTTATATCACCTTGTTCCACTTAGTCGAGATTAGTTATAATCCCCAAAGGCATACCAGGTTCATTGGTAAGGAGCACTCATAGTCTCAGGAAGGTCAACTAATTCTCATACATTCGGTGAATTATACAGAAACCACGGGAAATACAGAACAACGCGCCGATGAGAATGCATTCTGAGTCGAAGTGAGTATTTCATAGCACTTACTTGTCATGATTCTCGCACTAAAGAGGTTCATACAAATAAGAATATCCCTGCTCCTTCAAATGGCAAACAATGTAATTAATTTCGAGATAACATATACAAGAGTGAGTGAATCTAAGCGATGTGTAGCTAACCCAGCAGAAATCGTTACAAGTTTATCAAGGTCTTTTCAAAACGGTAATTCTATCATTTCAAAGCAACCAAGTACGCAATCCATTAAATGTTTACCTTATCAACGGAAGGAGGATCCAAGTAATATTTCTCAGGTCTTGAAGGTGCTATAAGATACGCAATGGCGAATAAATACTTCTCGAGGTCTCACAATCTTGTACAATCATAATATTTGAAAGCAACAATCTAGGATACCTATTTATCATATTAACTTTATCCATCTATTTTCTCGAGCGAAAGGTGACTATTCTACCATACGCGAGTTATATAAGACAATATTTAGCATCGTTCACTAGAGCCGTTGTACATCGAACTTCACTACCATTACTAAGCTACACCAAGTATCCATGTAGAAAAACATATGAAACATATTAAGTGTCTCCAGGTGAACAATGTATCTAGCACCTCAAGCATGTTCCTGATCGACTGATCCAACACCTCAAAAAATAAAGGATTTAGAATGGAAAGTTACTTCATTAAAGAAAACTACATATCGAAAGCAAGACGATGGAGTAGCCTATGGACTCATGTTAAGCTCTACTCCTCTTACATACCCTATTAAAAACACTCGGAACCTCACTTGCCATTGCAAGAGGACTCCATTTGATCAATACATGACGAACTTTCGCAAAAAAAGGTTGGCTAATGTATTATGTCCTTTAAATTCCTTTAAAGTATCTCCACGAAAGTCAAATAACGTGATGAAAATCGATTTCATAGAATGAAGTAACAGAAAAAGTATCAAACTACGAAGTTAAAATAGATAACAACAAGTTAACTTCCACATAAAACAACAAATAATCTTACAGTCTTGACCAAAATAAGACTTGAAATAAAAAACTTCAACTCAAGAACCAATGTCACAGTTGAAAGGTTACATGAATGTGAACTTGTACATATATGCAATACTTTCCTCTACTAGTACATGGATTTAAGATTAATACTAAATCATTTAATCAAAAAGTACTAATTTTTCAT
This sequence comes from Papaver bracteatum, assembly GCA_023529315.1. Taxonomy (NCBI): domain Eukaryota; kingdom Viridiplantae; phylum Streptophyta; class Magnoliopsida; order Ranunculales; family Papaveraceae; genus Papaver; species Papaver bracteatum. The sequence goes on along the minus strand of JAJJWX010000571.1, from coordinate 7,923 downwards.
ACATCTTCCAATTGACGACTTCAAGTATTGATCTCACCTTAAAAACTTTGCTTCTATTTCATTGACATAAATCTCAAAGGCACTACGTAATTGTGAAGAAAAAAGGAAAGAAAAGAGCCATATCAACTTACAACTCTAGCGGCTTCCTCATAGGTGGAGAATGCAACAAAACCGAGGCCTTACTCACTCCTCCATGATAAAGCATCTCCATTACCAACCCCAATACTACTACAAATCACCATCACCACCATCTTTAGTATCATACAACTACGAATCACAAGCACACCATCTCCATTACCAATAAACGACAATCAAAAGCACCACCATCTCCATAACTCGGAAAGAATAATCAAATTAAAAATAAAAGAATCCTTTGACGATCAAATAAAACTTAATATATAATTATGAACAAATGAAAGTAATGAACAACATAACATATCTAGAGATATTCTAAGTAATGAAAGTAATGAACAACTAGAAAGACAATAATGTTAACACAACGAGTAAGAGTGAGTCTATCCACCGTTCCATTTATGTAGTTCTCGAATGCTTCTTTGTACTTTTCATAAAGTCATTGAGAATAGTCATGAGGAGGTTCTGTGTACACATGTTGTAACATGTTACTGTACTCAAAAGTTAAGAAAAACAATGCATGCATAAGCTCTTAATAACATCATTACAATCACATAAACTACAACAACAAGAAAACCATAGCAAATATCTTCAAGGATATGTATACAACATCATGTAACTATGTGAGTTGAATTGTGGTTCAGAAGACCCTACTATTGAATCAATCATGTGCTTGCATAAAAATAGCACACCTTTTCCCTCTTCCTTTATCCAGACTTAGGATTCACATTGCAATTGCAATTGCAATGGCGAGTTAAAAAGGGTGTGATTAAAAATACAATAACAATAAAGAACTACATTCCTTAATTAAAATAAGAGCATAAACATTGTCTAGTAGCATAGAACAACTATGCCAAAAGGCATTTGCTTCACAAAAACACATGCACTGTCACACATGTAGCAAAAGCCGCACGATGTTCTCAAAACAAACAAGAACTGAACCATAAGAGATTTAATGCACAAACACAGTTAAGCATATAACTTAGAATCACGAAAAGATGAAATCAGACACAACACATTCATTGAGGTGATGGATGGTGCCATGCCATTTCTTGTGCTACCCTAGGTTCAACATTTACACTGTTGAACCTTGGCCGAAGGGAAAATATGTCAACACTTTGGAAGGTTCACTCAAGGATGACTTCATCCTCGAAGGATCAGAGGATCTTAGTAAAGACCAGTGCTTTGGTAGAGTTTTCACCTGTACTCATCTACAACAAATGAGTTAAACTTCCATGAACAAGGTATTATATAAAATAAAGCAGCTACGATATTAAAAATGCTTCCAAGGAAACTAGTTGTTACAACATTCTTTCACCATGGACCTACATCGATATACTCAGAATCTTCTCCAAAGAGGCCTCCAAACTAGCTTTGTGATTGGCATCACTTGGTTTTCACATGTACTCCATGGCATACCATCTGCTTCATTGACGAGGTTGTCCTCATGGATAGACCCTTCAATGTACCTTACCTTATATCGGTTGTACATTAACATATCATTAGAAAATAGATTTTTTATAAAAAATAGAAAACATCACATAAGCAAGACTAAATTCATTCTAAGAACTCATGTATTGCACTTCCAATTGTTAACCCTACTTCATTATTACATGCTCAGAACTATGAATAACTGAATATCAACATATGAAAATATTTTTCTCTCCTAATGATATAAGAAACAAACCAATTTTTTGAATAACAGTATATCAACAAACTAATTCTCAAACCCTAATTGAAATAGCATTAAAAACCTAATTAAAAACTTTGAACGAAAATTAAGAACCCTAATTTTTATACTACAGATCGAACATAACAGAAAATAATCACACATACTAAAGCATCAACCAATAAAAACACTAAACATGAACCAAACTATATAGATCTGTAGAAATAACTTACATTTTGGTCAAATCGGAGTTAGGATTGAGAAATTATATACGTGAATCATGGAGATGTTAGATTAGAAGAAGCAAGTTTGGTTTTTTATAAAGGATTTGAGAAAGATCAGAGTTCTTAGTTTGAGGATTTGATAAAAGCGAGAAGGTTTCTTTTTTGGTTTCTTCGATTACAGGATTTGAGAGAGACGATAGGATTTGGATATGAGAAAGAAAAGAGTTGAGAAGGCGATAAGTGAAAAAGAGAAATAGAAGAGGATAAGGATAAGGATAACGAAGTTCAAGTAAGTAAAAGGAAGGGTTTAACGGTTGAGATTTGTCCATCAAAAACCATGGACGATTGACATTACGTTTGATGGTCACATACTGATTAAGGGGATGTGTGAAAAGCATGTGTGTTCTTTGAGAATTACATGTATTTTGTTAAAATCCGAACCGTCAAACAGAAAAAGCGAATATCGTTAATGACAACGAGTGTCGATTTTGTTGGATTTAATCTATTTTTCTTGATAAATTTTTAGTTTGTGAATTGAGACTAAATATGCCGAAATTTAGACATCAAAGTTCAAAGATTACTAGAGTTGGACCCGAGTTTCTCGTCGGATGGCGAGATAAAATATATGCGAATTGAACATCACTGGGTTAAAGATCACTTGAGTTGGACCTAAGTTTTTCTCATCCGGATGATCTGAAGACTACATATATCAAAATTGAACATCCATCGAGTTCAAATATTACAGATTAGACCTTGTTTCGTCCGGGTGATCGAAGATAAATATGTCAATTAACATCACCCGGTTCAAAGAAGTACTAGGGTTAGACAAAGGTTCCTAAATCCGGTTCATCTGGAACTAAATATATCAAATTGAACATCAGCAGTTCCAAAGAATTACTAAAGTTGGACTAAGTTTCTCGTCCAGGATGATCTGGAACTAAATATATCATAATTGAACATCTAGGATCCAAGATTAATAGAGTTAGACATTTGTTTCCAAATCCGGGATGATCTGAAACTAAATATATCAAATTGAACATCCGCAGGTTCTGCAAAGATTACTAAGTTGAAAGACGAAGTTTCGTCAATGGGATGTGACGAAATAAAATATGTGAGAATTGAATATTACGAGTTCAAAGATTACTAGAGTTGGACATTTGTTTCTCATCGGATAATAGAGATAATATCCTCTGAATTGGAACATCACAGTTCAAAGATTACTAGAGTTGGATCCTGGGTTTTATCCGGATGATATGGAAACTACATATATTGAATTGAACATCACAGGTTCAAAGTTACTAGGGTTCGACCTTGTTTCTTTCTAGGATGACGGAGACTAAATATATTTGAAATTGAACATCCATGTTGTTAAAAGATTACTAGAAGTTGGACCTTTGTTTTCTAAAGTCAAGAAAATGGAGACTAAATATATTAAATTGAACATCACAAGTTCAAAGATTACTAGAGTTGGACCTTTGTTTCTCAGGAAGGATATTTGGAGACTAAATATATCGAATTGAATATTGAGGTTCCAGATTACTAGAGTTCAACCTTTGTTTCGTCCGGATGATCTGAAGATAAATATACTCGAAAATTTAGACATCATAGTTCAAAATTACTAGGTTGGAGGACCCATTTCCAAATGGGATGAACTGTTGATGAAATATATCATAATTGAATATCTGAGAGTTCAAAGATTACTAAGTTAAACCTTTGTTTCTCGAGCGGATGATCGGAACTAAATATATCGAATTGAACATCATCGAGGTTCAAAAGTTAAGCACCTTTGTTTCTCGTTGGGATGATCTGAGACTAAATATAAAATCCATCATGTTTCAAGATTACTAAGGATTGGACCTTTTTTCTCGGGATGGCTAAGATGAAATATATCGAAATTGAACATCCACTGGTTCAAAGATTACTAGGTTAGACCTTTATTTCTCCAGGATAAACTTTAGATGAAATATATCAAATTGAACATCACGAGTTCAAAGATTACTAGAGTTAGACATTTGTTTCGTCAGGATGAAATAGAAGACTAAATATATCGAATTGAACATCATAGGTTCAAAAGAATTACTAAAAGTTTGACATTTGTTTCTCTTTAGGATGAGTAGAACTAAAATATGTAATTGAACATCTAGGTTCAAAGATTACTAGAGTTGGACCTTAATTTATTCTAAATGCGGATAGGCGGAGACTAAATGTCTCGGGTGAATATTAGGATTCGAAGATTACTAAGTTGGATCTTAATTTGTTTCGTCCGGGATGAACTAGAGACTAAATATGTCGAAATTGGTCTTCTGTGAGTTCAAAATTACTAGATTTGGACATTTGTTTCTCTGTCCGGATATTTGGAGACTACATATGAGGGAATTGAACATCACAGGTTCAAAGATTACTAGAGTTGGACATTTGTTTCTCGTCGGATGAACTGGAGACTAAATATATCGAATTGAATATCACAGGTTCAAAGATTACTAGAGTTGGACTTAATTTGTTTCTCGTCCGGATGAACTGGAGACTAAATATATCAAATTGAACATCACAGGTTCAAAGATTACTAGAGTTGGACATTTGTTTCTCGTCCGGATGAACTGGAGACTAAATATATCAGAATTGAACATCACGAGTTCAAAGATTACTAGAGTTCGATCCTTGTTTCTCGTCCGGATGAACTGGAGACTAAATATATGAAATTGAACATCACAGGTTCAAAGATTACTAGAGTTCGATCCTTGTTTCTCGTCCGGATGAACCGAGACTAAATATATAGAATTGAACATCACAGGTTCAAAGATTACTAGAGTTCGATCCTTTTTCTCGTCCGGATGAACTGGAGACTAAATATATCGAATTGAACATCACAGGTTCAAAGATTACTAGAGTTGGACATTTGTTTCTCGTCCGGATGAACTGGAGACTAAATATATCAGAATTGAACATCATAGGTTCAAAGATTACTAGAGTTGGACATTTGTTTCTCGTCCGGATGAACTGGAGACTAAATATATCAGAATTGAATATCACAGGTTCAAAGATTACTAGAGTTGGACCTTAATGTTTCTCGTCCGGATGAACTGGAGACTAAATATATCGAATTGAACATCACAGGTTCAAAGATTACTAGAGTTGGACATTTGTTTCTCGTCCGGATGAACTGGAGACTAAATATATGAGAATTGAACATCACAGGTTCAAAGATTACTAGAGTTCGATCCTTGTTTCTCGTCCGGATGAACTGGAGACTACATATATCAGAATTGAACATCACAGGTTCAAAGATTACTAGAGTTCGATCCTTGTTTCTCGTCCGGATGAACTGGAGACTAAATATATCAGAATTGAACATCACAGGTTCAAAGATTACTAGAGTTGGACATTTGTTTCTCGTCCGGATGAACTGGAGACTAAATATATCAGAATTGAACATCACAGGTTCAAAGATTACTAGAGTTGGACATTTGTTTCTCGTCTGGATGAACTGGAGACTAAATATATCAGAATTGAATAATATATCAGAATTGAACATCACAGGTTCAAAGATTACTAGAGTTGGACATTTGTTTCTCGTCCGGATGAACTGGAGACTAAATATATCAGAATTGAACATCACAGGTTCAAAGATTACTAGAGTTGGACATTTGTTTCTCGTCCGGATGAACTGGAGACTACATATATCAGAATTGAACATCACGGGTTCAAAGATTACTAGAGTTCGACCATTGTTTCTCGTCCGGATGAACTGGAGACTAAATATATGAGAATTGAACATCACAGGTTCAAAGATTACTAGAGTTCGATCCTTTTTCTCGTCCGGATGAATCGGAGACTAAATATATCGAATTGAACATCACAGGTTCAAAGATTACTAGAGTTGGACATTTTTTTCTCGTCCGGATGAAATGGAGACTAAATATATCAGAATTGAACATCATAGGTTCAAAGATTACTAGAGTTGGACATTTGTTTCTCGTCGGATGAACTGGAGACTAAATATATGAGAATTGAACATCACAGGTTCAAAGATTACTAGAGTTGGACCTTAATTTGTTTCTCGTCCGGATGAACTGGAGACTAAATATATCAGAATTGAACATCACAGGTTCAAAGATTACTAGAGTTGGACATTTGTTTCTCGTCCGGATGAACTGGAGACTACATATATGAGAATTGAACATCACAAGTTCAAAGATTACTAGAGTTCGATCCTTGTTTCTCGTCCGGATGAACTGGAGACTAAATATATCGAATTGAACATCACGAGTTCAAAGATTACTAGAGTTCGATCCTTTTTCTCGTCCGGATGAACTGGAGACTAAATATATCGAATTGAACATCACGGGTTCAAATTGAATATCACGGGTTTAAAATAATTATTTTCCAAAAAAAATAAAAATCTCAGATTGAATAATTATAAAAAATATATTAGGGACAATTTTTTTTTCTAAGCATGGAAATAAATATTGTAAATTTTTATATAATTGTTAAAATAAATAAAATGACGAGGAGTCATTTGTAGCCACAGGATTTTATTGGGGTTTGAGAAACCGATGGATAAGCATACGTGTCACAATATTAGAAAGAGAGAGGAAACCTAAATCTAAAAGAAAAACTCGTAAGTATCAAAATTCAAAACCTTCTTCTTTCCCTGCTTCAATTTCCCTCCTCGCTTCAATTTGCCGCTCCTTTCCCCCTCCCAAATCGTCAAATCACTGAAACAGATTCAAAATCATTCAAATGTATTGTAAGTCGGTTCCCCCCCAAAGTTCCCCCCAATTTCACATCTAATTCTCTATTTAAGAGAGAGTATGATACTCCTGCTCAATCATACCATCCTCAGCTCTCTGTTGTTGCTCTAGAACTTAGTTGTAAATCATCCATTCTAGTTTTTCTTCCACTTACAAAAGGTGATATTCAATTCTAGTGGGTTTCTTTTCTTCTCAGGTTTTGATATTAAATTTTTAGGGTTTATGAGTATTGACCTAACTGATTATACCAATTTATATTTCAAAAAAGCTAAATTTTGTAAACTAGAATCTAATTTTACATTATGCCTTCATTATTTTGTTTCAATTTACCAATGAAATGGCTAATGATTTGCATAATAGGTAAAAAGTAGCTTCATTTTATTTTTGCATTCAATTTTGTTTACAATTTTTGGTTAACCTGTTGTTTGTGCATACAGACTACTGGGTTTAAATCTGCCTTAAATTTTTGCTTATAGAATGGTAATGTTCCAATTGAGAAGTATGTGTAAAGTTTCTATTGGTTAACCTGTTGTTTACACATACAGACTACTGTTTTTAAAACCCACCACTGGGTGTTTTAGCATGTTTGTTAGTAACCTCTATGACATACCAATGTTGCTTAAATGTTGATAATCCTAGTAATGTTTCAATGATTAAACAACACAAGACATACTGAAAATAATAGAATTGATATCTTTGTTATTGAATATGTTTTTGGATCTCAATCTTTTCTCATTGTTTGTTGCATATGAACAATGATGCTGGTCTTGTACCTAATCCTGATGTTGATCCTCAAACTGGTCATGAAGATGATCAAAATGTTGTTGTTGTAGTTGGTAACAAATTACTAGTGACTATATATGAAGCAGGTAGACCGTATGGTGACAACTACGCAAAGCTTGCTACTCTTGTTGGGAAGCTTGTACGAGCACAGATCCCTCTTAAGTTCACAGATTGGAGAATCGTTCCCCAGGTTTTCAAAGATTCGATTTGGGATGGATTGATGGTAAATTTTCATGGGTACCGATGTATTTGATTTATAGTGTTTTACATTAATCATGTTTGTGACCTCTCTCTCTCTTGTTTATTTCAGACTAAGTTTACATTCGTCGTGCCATCAAATCTTGTCCTCCCCATAGTTGAAGGT
>JAJJWX010000568.1:0-18592 GCA_023529315.1 Papaver bracteatum | reverse complement strand
GAACCCTTTGGGTGTTATCATCCGAAACACCACAAGCCTTAACCTCGTACCGTTGACCAGTCTTTGAATGTAGGTATATATTTCTAAAGGTTACCTAAGCTTACCTAAATTAGTGAACCCTGCATTTGCATGTGCACAAAATATGTCGAACTGGTATTATGAAGACCAATATAATGAATATCAACCTGAATTTCAAATTGAACATTATTCGTACTATGACCATAGTATGGATAGTACTTGGGACCACTACCGACCTTATGAAGGTTATGGTTCATACCATGGTGATCCCATTTACTATTCGCACGTCCACAAGTCATACAAACAGGAGAATGAGCAATATTATAATGAAAAAAATGAGAGTTCTCCATCTTTAAAGGATTTAATAAAAAAAAATGTCACTAGTTCTTGATGAATATAAAACTCATTCCTTAGAAGATGCACTCAAACAGTTTCAATTGACAAGTCTTTCTTTACAGGATTCACTTAAGAAGTTCAATAAAACTATATGTGAATCTGAAATAAAAATGGATAAACTGTGTGGGACTCTTAATAAGTATGTGGACTAAAATGCACCTAAGGCTATTGTTCATAATGAACTTGAATCCCAAAATAGTGTTTCCAATCTTACCCTTGATAATACATACAATTATTCACCTAATTTAGATGATGAGGTTACATCTGAAAACACTACATGTTTAGACAAGGTTCAACCATCCTCGTATTATTGTGATGATGAAGATATTGTCGATGAAGAATTTTTAATGACGAGGAAATTGCTACCTAACTGAGCAACCTGAGAATAATGTTGTTTCCAGTTTAAATCCTAATAATATTGATGATTATTCACCTATTCAAAAGGAAGTGGATTTGACTAGAGATACCATAGTTTTAGATGGTGTAGTTTATCATCATTGTGATTATGAAGCCGATGATGGTTTAGAGGAAAGAGTTTATCCTGACAGTAGTGTTTTAGAGTCTAACGATTCGGAAACAATAGTCTCTGCTGAGGATTATAGAAATGTAGAACCACATGATTACAACCTAGAAGAAATAAAAGACCATTTTCCTACATCTAATAATTTAGAAATTAAGGAAATTGTGACTAGTTTATCCAAGGATATTGACAATTCTAAGTTTGGGGGTGTATATAATTCTCCCCGTAGTTACCCTTGACTCTTGTAAAGGTCCCTAACCTGGGACTTGGCATATGTGCCTCGACCATCTTAAGAGACTATCTTCATGCACGTTTTCCTATGGTTGATGTGGTTAATCCGTTCCATGATACCATAATTGATTTTATTTACCAAATGTGGAATTATCTCATTTTGAAATGTGTTATTATATAGTTTTTAGAACTAAACCTAATTATTTTAGGAAATTAGAATCGCCGACACATTTACTTTAGAATGACCACCATTATGGTCAACTATGTAAGTCAAATCTAATTGACTTTGAGGATCCTCATTTATTCAGGTTATTATTATGTGCTTCTAAGTTTTTATTTGAGCTTTTCCAGACTCTACAACCTGATCCCCCGGATCCTGTCTATGAGGAAACTCAGCCAATGAAAATATTTTATCTAGACCCTTTTATAGAACCCGAACCCGAACCACAACTATATATAGGGTATATTTGGTTGGTTCACTTTCTTGGCCTGTTGTAGTTTTCTTCTATTTGTGGTAGCTTTATTTAGCTTTGATGACCCACATATGTTCCGAATATTGCTATATGATTTTATGTGGTGACTAATTCTACCAACGTCTGGCTGAAGACACTAAACTTAACGCTTTATGGGAGGCAACTCATACATGGTGTTATTAAGGTCCCTATGGAGGACCCTGCTCTTGTTGTACATTAGTGAAGTTTTATTTTTATTTTCTTACTTGTTCCCCATGGAATGATTGCTACGCTTCATCCAGGTACTATCTTTATGACTTCCCTCTTTACTAATTCCTCTTGTTACTTGTATTTCTGGTACTGCACTTTAATTTGAAACATTGAGCACAATGTTAGATTTAAGTTTAGGGTGAGGGAAAAACTTTTAGTTAGTTTTTAAATAAAATTAAATTAAAAATTAAAAATTAAATCCCAGAGCCTAGAAATTTGTGTCAATTCAGGATGACACTAACCAGTCTAAGTGGATGGAAACATCTTGGTTGTAGGAGTTAAAGAACCTAATAACTGAGTTTATTCATAAAAAAGACAAAGTTCAAGTGTTAGAATGGAATCATCACACTACATTCTGTTTTTATTTTTATTTTATTTAAAAAATTATATGTTTCTATATGTAGTAGCAGGAAATCCCACACTACACCCATCACAAGAATTCATAATAATCAACACATCTTTTCAGGATTAAGAATAACACTTTTATCAATTGATTCACAGAAATGTTACAAGAAATGGAAGAAAACAAGAATACAACTGCTCCTTAAACTTTCTCTCTCCTAATGACTTGCTCAACACTAGAAAAAGATCTCTCTTCCCTTACGCTTGTTCATCTCTTTATATAGGAATTTACATAGTGGGTGACAGCTAATCTGTCCTTTATTTTAGGATCTGACTTGCGATACTCTCGCAATCTTGTTAATGATACTTCCTCGCAAACCTTTTTCGCTCGCAATATTATCACACTTTCTTCATGTTTATACCACCGTCATCTATTACGTCACTTTCCTAACCTTTCTGCGACATTTGTAATATGTTGTTAAAATTTCGCAAGAGTGTTGTTGTTAACTTCGCAAGATTGTTACTCCTGCGATATTCTGATCCTACATCTTGCCTCTTCTCATATCTTCTCTGCGAAGAGGAGAAGATCATGAGAATCTTATTTCTTTAGAATGCCGCAACCTCCCATATTTCCATATTCTTCTATTCTGACACGATTCTGCATTCTTCGCCAAATTTACTACACGTATCCCTTCTTCCATCCAACTTCTGACATGTCCTTTTCAACCGTTCATGTCTAATCTTCGCATTAAATGGGTTTATCTTCTCGAGTATCCTTGTCTCTATATATACTCTTTTCATTCTTCTCTACTCTTCTTTTTTTACTTTCTTTCTTATTTTCTCTGCAATTTTCTTTACTGTTCTTCTGCGAATTCCGCTCATGCTACTGTAATTTTTCTTGATTATTCTTATTTTGATTTTTACTTTCTTCTTCATTCCCATACTAAAATTCCTCCATCTGGTCATAAAAATGAAATTGCTTTTGAAGAAGTTCGAAAGAAACTTCAAACTAGAGGTTTTAATTTATCTCTCATTCCTAGTCAAAACCCTAAATCTGAATTTTCCATTGATCTATTTTCTGATCATCCTTGCAATCATGTGGAGGTCATAGTCTAGCTAGGTCAGCTTCTCGCTGGCCTTCCCATTCCCCTTTATGATCCTGAACGTCCTTTATTTTATGAAATACTTTCTCATGCGAAGTTCTCGCGAGCTATTTATTAATTAAGTGGGGATTCCATTCGTCTTATGCTTGAGTTCGCCAACTGTGGTGCTGGCAAGGGATATCTTTATCCTGATGAAGCTAAATATCCTAGTTTCGCTGATGTTGCGATTGTTCCTGCGAACTATATCGTGGAAAATTTCTTTGCGAATTATGAGATAATTCCTATGAAGAAAGACAGTACTTGCTGGGGCGTTTGCTTAAAGAATAAGGATGATGTTGCTGATGACAAGATACTTATGCAAGACATTGATTCACATCCTAGCAAAAACATATCCCCACGTTACTCCAGCGATGATAAATGGTGTATTTTCCTTTAATTTTAAAGGGTCCGTACATCTCTGGATCTCATGTTTTTCCTGTGAATCTCGCAGCATATGAACCATGGGTATTCACTTGGCCTGAGAGAGAAACTAAGGTATATTTCCACACTTTGCTTGAGTTATTATTTTTTTCACTTTTATATATAATTTTGTTGACCACTTTAATGTTTTTACCTGCGAAATTATCAGATTGAAAGGTTGAAGGCAAGTTATATTAAGACTGGGAAAATCAGTACTTTATCAGTTCTTCAATCATTCACAGATGAAGTAAGAAATATTCTCTTATGATTCTTCACAATATATTGTTGCCTATATTTCTTATCTTTATCTCTGTGTGTAGGTCATCATTGTAGTGGAAAAACCTGCCAAAGTTGCGAAAGCTAGGGGTAAAGGCAAGAGTATTTCTCGCAAAGATAAATCTGATGCCCCTCCTTCAAAGAAACGAAGAGTTCAATTGTTTTTCCTCTTTATCTTAATTCTCTTATCCTATTGTTTTAGCTTATTCAAGCAACCATTTTTGCAGATATTTATGGTCTTATTGATGAGGCTACACTCCTCCATTCTTTTCCTGAACCTATAGATGAGGATACCCTTCTTGATCGCCTTAATAACTCCTTAAATATTTATTCAAATGACAAGATTGAATCTCTTTCCATAAATGACCTCAGATACAAACTTTGTCTTTTATAAATTGACCATAGGTCTAGTTTGAGTGTAGCTAATACGTCTAAACGTCGCTATCTTAACTCCAAAAAAGAAATCAATAATTTAAGAGCCAAGAATAGTAACCTTATAGACCAAAAAGATCGTATATCTAGACAAGGTGCTCAAACCTTAACGGAATTCCATAAAACTCTTCTCGAAGTTCAAATTGAAAGAGATAGACTTATTTGCGAGAATAGTGCTCTTATTGAGAGGGAAAACCAAGTTCGCAACCGCCTTCTCATTAGTAATGATGATGAATTTACTTGGGCTGCGAAAATTCTTGATAATGCCAGAAATAACTTAGGTGTAGATGTCAGTCTTCAGGTTGAGCAAACGGCCTTGATTAGAGATATGATTTCTAACAGAGAAGGTTGTTAATCGTTCTTCTTCCTTTAGTTATTTACTTTTTCATAAACTACCATCAGATTGTTGACTTATTGTTTTATTTTCGCAGAAGCTGATGAGAGATATCGCAGTAGAATTGAATAACTTGAGAATGAAAAGGCAAAGATTGCAAAGGATTTTTCTTCTCGCAATAAGAAATGTTCAAGATTGAAGTCTCAACTGAAGATCACTATTGTGAATTTTGGGAATTATGCAATTTCTTTCCACAATGATACCATCAAAGGGATTTGTGATGACAACAAGATTCCTCACTCCAAGTATCCTTGTCTCCTAGACAGAATTCCAGAGAATATTCCTAATTTGGTCATCTTTGATAGTGAAGCTGATGAAGAGACGGAGTCTAAAGAAAATGAAGAGGAAAAATCTGATGAAGAATCTGATGGAGAAGAAAATTCTGATGAAAACCTTGATGATGATAATGAAGAATCAAGCAAAAAATAATTTTCGCTTCCTTATGCTTTCTCATTCAATTTTTGTAAAACTTATATATCTGCTCTTGATCTTTCATTCTTATATACTTGTAATCTACCACTATGAATTTCTCCAGTCTTCTATACAAGCTCTATTTATTTTGTTCTTTCCTGCGTGTGTTAGAAAAATTTTCTCTCTTGCAATATGACTATCCAAAATACAATTAATTTTTTATGCGTAAATCTATCATGTGAAAACAAATAACATTTAACTTATTCTATGCATTCCCACACTTGCCTCTGTTATTTTTATTCAGGTGAATGATTGAGCAAGCTGCCTCTGTTTAATAAAATAATGTGCGACAAAATCTCAATTCTCTCTGCATAATCTCGCAATCATAAATTATTAAAAAATAAAAATTATCTCTGTATAATCTCGCAATTATAAATTGTAAAATTGTATTTCTTTCTTATATTTTGATGTGGTCTTATTTTGCCTTCCTAAGTAAAGGTCTTATTTTGCCATGTTTTTTCTTTTGTGACAAAATCACAGAATGTATCTACACTTTCATGTAGAAACCCATTGATCTTGCCTTAACTTTTTGTTCTTTTATATTTTTGCTGCGACAATATGACAGGCCTAAATTTTCTTGCAAAATCAAAGCCCCATGACATTGCTGTCTTGCGACGAAATCGCAGGACGTCTTTACACTTGCATGCAATGACCCATTGATATCGTATTATCTTCTCTTTTGTATTATTGCCTCTTCAGGAATGTTGCACAAATATGACAAGTCTTAACACTCCCATGAATAAAAAGTCTCATGACATTAGCGTCTTAAGACACTTATCATCTCCCTAATGGAGGGTGCCGCCCTTATCTTCCCACTGGTGGACCTTTCAAGGAGATGTACATCGGCCATACAAGAATAGCTCCTCCCATCCAGTCTTAAGAATAACCAGTTGTGTTCGCAGCCTCTTATCTCTTTTTCTTATATGGCTTATGGTTACGAGACTGCACCCTAAGTGGGGTTTTCTTCGGGCCGAGTGCATTATAGCCAAGACTTGCCAAGAATGTCCAGGGTAGTTTCATAAGCCCTTGGCACCATTGGCTCAACTGTGTACCTCGGCGCCTTGGTCATACTCAACACCCCTTAGGAAAGTCCTTCTTACCTTAGTCGCCCAACTCAAGTCATATGCTTAAGTTGAGAATCCAAGGTACCTCTCCTGGATGGGCTTTCATTGACCTCAAATCTCCATGACTCAGGTTCCAGCAGCGGTGTAACCTTATCACTGATCCATGTAACAAATACCCCCTTTTATGACGTAATTTAGGTCTTACATTTGCCTCTTGTGAAATTTTATTTGCGAACTAGGGTGTACGCCATAAAGGTTTGTCCCATTCTGGATCTTAAATGATCATTTCTTGCGAAATTTTCGCACATTTTCATTTCTTTTTTATCATTAAGGAAAATATATTTTTTGAAATTTTCGCAACAAACCGATTATACATCTTTTTTCTTTTTCTCAATATTTCTTTCACTTTACAGTTTGAAATTTTTACCTTTCTCGCTTCTCTCGCATGCGAGATTGTTAGTTACTACATCCTTCATGCGAGATTTTCTATGGTTTTTGTTTTCAGCAAGTTCTGATTCCGCAACTTTCATTCTTTTCTTTGTTCTACTTAATCGACCATCAATATCTCACTTCTTTGTCTTTCTTTGATGTTATACTTCCAATTCCCCTTCTTCGCAGCTCTTTCTTCGCAAGATTCTACATTAATTTCATAGCACTTCTTTCCTTCAACCCAATATCCCTTTATTACTCCAATGCCACTAGGATATGGAAACTTAATGCACTGGTGGAAAGTTGATGCCACGCCTAAAATCCCATGTAGCCAAGGTCGACCAATTAAGGCATTGTAGGGCGACTACACATCGACAATACCGAATAGAATCTTGGAAGATATCCCCTTTAATGGAATTCAGACAGATCTCCCCTTTAGGTTTATTGGCAGTGCCATTAAAACCATAAATTTTATAGGTTGAAGGTATTAGATCCTCATCTCTACCTCCCATTGTTTTGTAAGTATGATAAAACATGATATCTACAGAACTCCCTGTATCAATTAAAACTCTGTTAATTGCCCATGAATCTTCGGCCTCATCATCTTCATCTTCTCTTTGTTTTGGGTTTATCTCTAATCTTACCACCAATGGATTGTCATGCATTTCGCCAGGTTCAGGTACTTCTTGTGCAGTGAAAGAAATAGTCTTCTTTTTCCACTCTTATAATGGTGAAGCTTTCGCAATATTCATTATTTCCTTCTCATCGGCATCTCTCGCGAAAACTCTACTTAGAACATTGTCATGGAAATCTTCGATCGTTTTGTATGAATGTACAATTGAGTTACAAAACAGATTTTTTGCCTTCGCCCCGACTTCTATAACAAATGTTTCTCCTCCTTTTGTTGCGTTTACTCTGCGAATTTATGGTGGTGGTGGTAAGAGTTGAGGTTGAGGGTGCCCTATTAGAAAATGATTTAGCTTTCCCTGGTCTATCATCCTGAGAATGATTCTCTTTACGTTTCTGCAATTATTTGTAAAATGTCCATGAAAGTGATGATACGAGCAAAATTCTTGACTCTTATTATTTGAAAGCGGTTCTTTTCCCATGTTCCAGGGTGTTGGTATATTCTCCATTAAAATTATTGCTTCCCAAATTTTTTCCACACTAGTATTCAAAGGCGTCATCTTGATCTCCTCCCATGTCATTCTTTGACTTCATGATCCTCTCTGATAGTTTTGTCTTTGTCCTCCATATGTTTCTTGTGGATGATCAAGTCTTTGAATTTTATTGTTCCCTCCTCGACTATAAAAATTTATTTCTCTTTCGAATTCTTCTTGATCCCTGCTTCCCATAGCTACCAACTTCTGTTGATTATCATTCTTATTTTATCGTTGGACCTGCGAAGTGCTCACAACTGTGTTTATCAATTTTGGCAGCAAACTTGCATTCGCTGTTGATGAGCTTGTATTCGCAATAGGATATGATTCTATTTCATTCTGTTTTTCTTCAAGAGTAATGTACTCCTCCTGTAGCTCCCGTAATTCAGTCATTGTGATTGTATTTTTAATTCGAAAAATTTGAATGTATAACAGATTGGTTGCGAACATTGCATTGATGAAGGATAAAATGAGGTATCTCTCATCCACACGTCCAGCCATTTCACTGCACATTGTCTTCCACCTTATGGTTAGATGCTTCAAACTTTCTCCAATTCTCTGCTTTAATCCAGATACATCCTGAATGCCGGGTCGCGAAGAGTTGTTACTTATGTATGCTCCTAAGAATATAGCATGCAAATGGTTGAAAGATGTTATCGTATTCTCGGGTAAACCTTCAAACCATTTCAACGCCTCCCCTGTTAAACTGGATGTGAAATACTTGCAGAATACATCATCATGATTTTCCCACTGTATCATACACCTTACATACGCCTTGATGTATTGAATTACATATGTTGTTTCATTGAAAATGCTAGTTAATGCAGGCAGATTTCACTTTGGGGGTATTCCTCCTAATTGTACTTCTTGTATGAATGGAGTTTTCGCAGCTTCTTCTACAGCTTCATCCAATTGTCTCCTACCTCCTTTTCTCCTATTATTCAGAATTCCTCTCATTTCTGCAAGTTCTCTTAAGATTTGTTCATTTACTCCGGACGCTGGTTCCAGTGGTCTCTTCAATTCTGCTTCTCTTCTCCTGCGTTCTTGCCTCGTCTTGTGTCATGAGAGTTTGATTTCCTTCCCTAGTATTTTCTTCTTGTCTTTCTCTGCGATCTTCTCTTTCATTTCTTTCATGAATCCGCACACCATTATATCTCTCATTTTCTCCTCTGCGATTTTGCTCACTCCTTATCAATTTTCTTTGTTGCCTTTCGATTCTCCTTTGTATTCTATCATATTCTTCATTGATATTACCATTGTTGCGGTTTTGCTCGTGTCTCCTTTATCGATTATCATGGTTATTCTGACGTATTTCTTCTTGGAATTCTCTTTCCTCCACTTCTGCTCTCAATCTCTCTCTCTCGCAGGCTAAACGTGCATGTTCAGCATAATGTCTTTCAATTTCTTCTTCAATTAGTTGCTCATTTCTGCGATTTTCTCTCCCATGTAATATTCTTCTTCATTCTTCTTGGTTTTCTTCATCACCTTGGTTATTTCGTTCCTGGCGCTACCTGTTTTGTGGAATTTCTCCATGTGGAATGTATCGATCTTCAATTATTTCTCTATTTTCGCGACGTTCTTCATCTAAATTTTGCACCTCTTGCCGAATATTTCCATCAACATTTTCTACAAATGAGTTTTGTCTTTCTTCCCTTCTAATTGATCTTGAACTTGATCTTGTAGTACTTCTTGGCCTTCTATTTTGTAATCTCATATTCTCCATTCTTAATTCATGATTATGTCTTGTCAAATTAGCACGTTCTTCTGCTTCTAGTCTCCTTTCTTCATGTATTATTTGTCTCAATTCCTCTAATGCTTCAGTTCTTTCATCTCCATGAATTATTCCTCCAATTGCTTCTTCAGCTCCCTCTTCTTGTCTTTCATTTCTTAAATGTTGCTCCTCTTCCGTTTCACCTACTGAATCTGACTGCCATGTGTGTATACTCACTCGATCATAATCCATAGTTCTATCTTGCGCTGGTGTATGCTGAATTGGTTGTTGAATTTGATTTTCTCCATTATTTCTTGTATTGATTCTTGACGGTTCTCCAGTTTCATTTCTTCTTTCTCCAACAAGTCTCTTACTCCTCCTCACAGTTGTTGGTTATCTTGAAGCATTTCTTCTTCTAGCCATCTCTTCAACCTCAATGAATTGTTGAAAATTATATGAAATCTACCACAAACTTCTCCAAATTCTTTCAAATCACAATATTAATTTTCACACTATCAACAAGGACGAATCCCTGTTTCTAGCGCCAATATGTAGTAGCAGGAAATCCCATGCTACACCCCTCACAAGAATTCGTAATAATCAACACATCTTTTCAAGATTAAGAATAACACTTTTATCAATTGATTTACAAAAATGTTACAAGAAATAGAAGAAAACAAGAATACAATCGCTCCTTAAACTTTCTCTCTCCTAATGACTTGCTCAACACTCGAAAAAGATCTCTCTTCCCTTACGCTTGTTCATCTCTTTATATAGGAATTTACATAGTGGGTGACAGCTAATCTGTCCTTTATTTTAGGATCTGACTTGCGATACTCTCGCAAGCTTGTTAATGATACTTCCTCGCAAACCTCTTTCGCTCGCAAGATTATCACACTTTCTTCATGTTTATACCACCGTCATCTATTACGTCACTTTCCTAATCATTCTGCGACATTTGTAATATGTTGTTAAAATTTCGCAAGAGTGTTGTTGTTAACTTCGCAAGATTGTTACTCCTGCGATATTCTGATCCTACACTATAAGTGATTTGGTGGGGCACAAAATATCGAATTGTTACCACTGCCGTGATGGGATAGAGTGATTGGGTTACTAAAATAATAAACAGACCAGACCAAACGGAATCTATAATATAAAACAAAATGATTTGTTTGGTGTTAGTGACAGAAATTTTGGTGGTCGTTTTTTCTGTCCAAACTAGCCCTCCGCGTTTTGTTTTTTCCCTTATATCTCAGTCGGATTCTGGTAGATTTTGAGACTATTTTTTTATTTCTACAAACCCAAAATCAAATCGAGTTTTTCCTTTCTAAAAGAATTCCAAAATCAGCAGCAGAATCGAAATCTAAAACCTAAAATCAAATCGATTGATGTTTCTTCTTTCTAAAAACCCAAAGTTAAATCGTGATACACCACCATCGCCACCGCCAGCAGCACCAGCACCACCTCCAACACCACCGCTACCTCAAGAAAAATTTACTAACATTTTATTAAAGAAAAACATCCAAAAAAAATTCATCGAGATAAATAAGCTTTGAATCATTTTTATTTTAGGGACATTGCATCAAAACCAAAAAAACAGAGCACAACAATATGAAGAACATTTTCAGATTTCCAGGCAGGGAATAAGATTCCTTGGGTGGGTTTTCCGAATCCGGACTCATACCCGATCCATGGTGTTTCCCTTCCTGCTATATCCATATTTTTAAAGAAAAAATTGAAGAAAAAAATAATTAAACCGAATGAACCCAAAAGAAATGAAAAATTAGTTGCTTCAAAAAGAAAAATGAAAAGAAAAATTAGAAACCATGGGTGAATAAACAAGAAATACATAAGGTGGTATAGGTAAAACTTATTGCATTTCACGATTAGGGATGAACCCAACTATTTTTTAAATTTATAACTTGGAGATTTTACTTCAATTAGAAACTAAGTTATGGCGATGATGATGCAGAGTCAGATAGCAATAAGAGATAATTTTACTGTTTATGTAGCTTTTGTTCATACGGTTTGGAAATATGATGACAACATTCGTCTTGATGAGTTATATGTTGGAAAAATTACCGGGCTGCAATGGAGATGAATGACAGAAATCAATTGTGGTTGTACTCAAAACTTTTAAGGCTCTGGTGATTTCTTTTAGACAAATATTTCTACCCTCCCAACGAATTGGCGATTGCAACAGGTATGTGAAATACGCATTCAGATAAGCGTGAAAGCCCTACAACCGAAAATTGGATTCAAGGTTTGCACCCCTTGACCCAATCAAGAACACATGTAAAGAAGGTTCGATGATGCTTTAGAAGAAGAGAAAAGCAGAGAAAGGGTTTTTCAAGAGATGATTTGAAATGGGTTTGGGAGATGCTACTTATAGGGGTTTTGCATCTGTTGGGAAAAGACATGTCTTTTCACCAACGAGGTTTCTCTTCACAAAGAGATGCGTCTCTTCATCAACAGCCACTGTCTGTTGAATTTAGAATTTTCTGAAACGTTTTCCAACCCGTCCAAACAATTGCATATCCAAAAAATCTTAGGGAGTTGCCCCTAGACCCCACCAGGCAGGCGGTCTCCCTGGACCCCCGACTGACTGTCGGAGTCGACCCATAGAGGGGGCTCGCGCCCCGGACCCCCTTCAGAGCGCCGTTTGAAAATATTCCAACATTATAAAAGCTCAGCCACGTGGTAACCATGCATTTAGCATTAGTGGACGTGGATGGAACACATGACCTAGCACATCATGTTTTATATGCACCGTAACATAGCAAAAAGGAAAAGGCCAGAGAAAAGGCAGGAAGTTATTTTTGCTCACATTTCCCACTGATGTCTCTATGATTATTTTTGCTCTTTGCTATATTGCTAGATCACATGGCTGCACAAAATAAGTAACATAAACAATAGAAATACAATTCTTTTACCTCTTCCTCTCTATTTTCCTCCTCTCTCTACTCTTTTCTAATGGCGACTTTCCTTCATCTTCTACATTCCTCTACTGCTAATATCCAAAATGCACTGTGAGTAGTTCAATCGACCTGTGTCGATTCCTAAGCTAGGGGGACTTTGAAATGGGAGGAACTGATAAGTGCACAAAGATTTGACGGAACTTATGGTGATTGTGAGGGAATTAAAAAAAAATATTCTCTTCCCTTTTCTTGGATTTTGGCTAAGTTATTTACTATTTTAAACAAAATTATTTGCATCTAACATCCATTTTCCATTTCGTTTTCATTTCAAGCATCATTCGAATTTTGATTTCTTGTCTCTTGGTTGATTGTTTTAGTTAGTATCTTCTAAAAACCCAAAATAGATTGACAAACCATTAATCCATAGAACTGGAAAAGTTAAACTGAAATCAAAATAGAATAGATAACATATAAATCAAAATAGAATAGATAACTTAAAATATTAGGATACTAGATAACTGCTGCAGCAGTGGGAGGCCGACAATGGAAATATTAGAGAGCATCTCCGTTACAAACGGAAATATTAGAGAGCATCTCCGTTACAAACCGTTGGAACATTTAATTATCAAACGTAATTAACACGTAAGATGAGTATATCCATGTGCCCTTTTAAGTTTCTCCAAAGAATTTGGGTCAATTTTGCATTATTTATTAATTGTTGTGTGAACATGCAAAGATGGCCCACTATTAAACCATCTGGAATTTTCTATGCAAGGTGTAGAGATAAACATGCAAAGATGGCCCACCATTAAAACATCCGGATTGTTCCATGCAAGGTGTAATATGCACTTAGCCGACATTATCATTAGTAATATTATATGTTGCCACATGGATACTATATACTGACTTTTACAAGCTATAAATAGCTTTCATATGTTCGGTTTCAGTGTGCAAGAGAAAAACTTAGAAAGAAATATCAGAAAGTAATAACATCTTTCGTTCTCTCTCCAACATGTTCTTAGCTAATTAATATTCCATATGAGTACATAGTTGTACTACTTTGATAGAATATAATTATCACCCTGCATAAGTTAAATTAAATAGCTATAGTGGCATAAAGGTTGAATCATTTCACAATACGTTATCAGCACGAATCGCTCGCCGGCTGACGGTCAAGTTGCTACCAACAACTAAACTAAAGGGAGTATGGGTAGTTGTTGTTTCTTTGATTACTTTTCTAAATGGCAAATTTAACAAAACTCGAATTCGCAGGTCTTGATATCTCAGGAAATAATTATATTTCTTGGGCACTTGATGTCGGGCTTCATTTGGAAGCTAAAGGCCTCGGGTATACTATTACGGAAGGAAACAACGCGTCCAACCAGGACCGCGCTACAGCTCTAATTTTCCTCCGCCATCATCTCCACGATGATTTGAAAAAGGAATATTTGACAGTTAAAAACCCACTTACTTTGTGGAACTGTCTAAAAAACGGTTTGACCACCTGAAGTTGGTCATACTTCCACAGGCTCGGAATGATTGGTTGAACTTGCGGCTGCAAGATTTTCGATCACCTCAACACTAAAATTGTGCGGTGAAGATGTCACTGCCGAACAAATGTTAGAGAAAACATTTACAACCTTTCATGCCTCGAATGTGCTCCTGCAACAGCAATATCGAGAGCGTAAATTTACGGAATATTCTGAGCTAATTTCCTGTTTGTTAATTGCAGAGCAGAATAATGAGCTTTTGTTAAGAAACCATGAAGCTCGTCTCGTTGGCTCCGCAGTGGTTCCTGAAACACACGCAGCTACGTCTTTTGGACGAGGAAATAATCATGGTAAAAAAGGAAAACGTGGGTATGGCAAAAGAAACCAACATGGGGGACACAAAAATGAACGGGGAAAAGGTACTCGTTACCAACCGTACCAACGACCGCTGAAAATTTCGAAACCAAAGGAACCAAAGCAAGAGAAAGGGAAGAGTTCTTCTAGTCAACCTCCTCAGAAAAATGTTTGTTATCGGTGTGGCTTAAGCGATCAGCGGCGGCGTACAGACGTGCGCGGAACATTTTGTTAGGCTCTATCGAGCATTTCTGGAACGACCCTACCAAGACATAGAGACAAATTTAATGGAAGCCAGTGCCCCTAGTACCAATGGTACCCACTTGGATGTGTCTGATTATCTCGCCGACCCCGAAGGTGGTGAGCCTAGTAGTTTTCTTTCGAAGAGCTGTAAAACTAAATGTTTCCTTCATATGCCTGTAACATACTTTTGAGTTTGTGTGTGTCTTTATCCTGTAACATACTTTTGAGTTTGTGTGTGTCTTTCTCCTGTAACATACTTTTGAGTTTGTGTGTGTTGTTTTTGGTGTGTGTTTTTTTGATGTAATATAAATAAATATTTTGGTAGTACCGTTGTTAATTTTATCTCGTCTATTTGTGTTGAAGGATATGGATTCCAGAAGTAATCTATCCAAAATAGACGATGAGGATTTTTGTTTAGTTGACAGTGGAACAACAAACACAATTTTTCGAACCCATAAATATTTTATAACCTTGAAAAGGTTTATGGGTAATGTGAATACCATTTCGGGTTCGAGTAGTCTGATAGATGGCTCCGGAAGATCATGTATCATTCTATCAGGTGGTACAAAATTAATTATTAAAGACGCCTTATATTCTACCAGATCCCAGAGGAATCAATTGAGTTTTAAAGATATTCGACGTAATGGTTACCACCTTGAAAATGCAGATGCGCATAATATGGAGTACTTGTATATTACTTCATCTATATCGTGCCAAAAGCACATTTTAGAGAGGCTTAAGGCTATCTCTTCTGGGTTATATCTTACGAGAATTCAAACAATCGAATCTCATGCTGTCATTAACCAGAAGTTTAATGACCCTGAATTATTCAAGCTTTGGCATGACCGGCTTGGACACCCAGGTTCTACCATGATGAGTAAAATAATAAAAAATGCTCATGGATATCCGTTACAAAACCAGAAGCTTTTATTAAGCAAGAATATGAATTGTGTTGCTTGTTCCCTGGGAAAATTGGTTATAAACCCATCTTTGACCAAAGTTATTATTGAATCACCAACATTCTTACAAAGGATACATGGTGACATTTGTGGGCCTATCCACCCACAATGTGGGCCATTCTAATACTTTATGGTATTGATAGACGCATCTGCTAGATGGTCTCATGTCTGCTTATTATCAACACGTAATGTTGCGTTTTCCAGACTACTTGCCCTAATTATTCGGTTGCAAGCCCATTTTTCGGAATTTCCTATTAAGTCTATCCGACTTGATGGCGCTAGTGAGTTTACATCTAAGGCTTTTAATGCTTATTGCCTTTCAGTTGGTATTGATGTCGAGCATCATGTTGCACATGTGCACACTCAGAATGGATTGGCTGAGTCTTTTATAAAGCATCTTCGCTTAATTGCTCGACCCATGCTTATGTGGACTAAATTACCAGTTTACGCTTGGGGACATGCTATTTTGCATGCATCGGCTTTAGTCTGACTTCGACCAACTGCTAGCCATCAATGCTCCCCTCAACAACTCGTTTTGGGAAAACGACCCGATATATCGCATTTACGTGTTTTTGGTTGTGATGTTTATATGCCTATTGCACCACCACAACGCACTAAATTCGGTCCACAACGTCGCCTTGGTATTTATGTTGGTTTTGATTCACCGTCTATTATAAGGTATTTAGAACCTTTAACATGTGATGTATTTACAGCTAGATTTGCAGATTGTCATTTTGATGAGACACTTTTCCCGCCGTTAGGGGGAGATGGTAAGCCGTCAAAGGAACAACGTGAAATATCTTGGTACACACCAAGTTTGTCTCATCTTGACCCTTGCACTAATCAATCTGAAATTGATGTAGGGACAGAATATCGCATGATAAAAGGTTACGAACATAGTAACAAATACAGGAGATAAGGTTCGCAAGATAATGCGATAATAGAAGAAACACGGGAGAAGTGTGAAGGGTTTGTGAATATAGAACAAACTTACGATCAGAGGTTGCGATGCTTCGCAGGTTATATACAAAATGCAATGATTTCACTATAAATAGTAATTCAAATGTTAAATTTGGGGAGGTTCTTTAAGTGAGTATTAGAAAAAGTCTTAGTAGAATAACGAGAGAAAGTTGTAATCTGTTCTAATCTCCATTAACATATTTCTTTGTAATCGGTTGAGAATATTAATCAAAATTGTCATTCTTCATCAAGAACTTAAAGTTTTACAAATTCTACCGAGGGTGTAGTTGTAGGATTTCCTGCAACTACATAATTGGCGCTAGAAACAGGGATTGTTATAACAGAAATTTGAAGGAGTTTTGGAAATTTGAAGATCAAATGGAGTCAGTAGATGAAGATTACAAAAGAGAAGAATGTAATATGATCACAAAGACAATGATTGATGAATTTCATAATAACATGAAGGTAAGGATACACAAACGAGATTGTAGAGGAAGAAAGATCATGGAAGTGGAGAAAATAACAACTTTAAAAGAATGGGAAAAGCAGAAAATCACATTTTCAGTAGCAGAAATCCCAAATGAAGACTTGAATCACACCTCACCATTAGTAGTCACAATTCCGATCATCCGAGAAGAAAAGAAAACTACAAAATCTATAGAAAAATGGAAATTAAACCGAGTCTTGATTGATACGGGGAGTTCTGTTGATATTATATTCTATCATGCACTTAAGGGGATGGGGATTAAAGATGAAGAGATTACAAATTCAGAATGTCTTATCCATGGATTGGGAAAATCTACAACAAAATCCAAAGGGGAAATAATGTTACGAGTACCGCTGGGAGAAATCGAAACACACATAGTTTTATGTGTGGTAGATATGTAATCTCCATATAATATGCTTATGGGAAGACCATGAATTCATGCGATTAAAGCTAGGGTTGTACATGGCACGGCACAAACCGTAAAACCGCACCGTGCCAAACCGTTTAAGGCAAAACCGAACTGTACCATGTGATTAACGGCATGTGATGGTTTCAATATTAGAAAAACCGTTGATATTGGTTTGGTACTGGTTTATCATAAAACCGAACCAAATACCAGCAGTTAAAACCGTAGTATACTAGCCATTAAATTCTTTAATTTATGACCGTTAGATAGTAGCCTAACCTAAATAATTCCACCCCTTCTCGTCTCTTTAGTCTCAATTTTCATTGATCAAAATACCACTCACTTCTCACACTACCAGTACCACCTTCGTTCAAACTACCAGTACATGTACCACCGACTTCTAGTTCATCACTGCTACCCTCTCTTCTCCACCACCACTGTTCCAGCAACTAGCACCAACTTCTCGTTCTTCTACAATCTTTGGTGAAGTGCTACTTATAAAATTGGTGTTTCGAAAACTTAATCACGTAATCGTTTTTGGGTGGTTTAGTAAATGTGTTGAAATATGTTAATTAATACTCTTATGTGATTTGGGTTTAGATTAATTTGAACTTATAAATTAATTTAATTTGGTTAAACTTAATTGTTTAGCCCTGATTGGTGGGGGAAAAGATCATGGCAGAATCTCCAGCAATACTTTCGGTAAGTTTTTAAAATGGATTCATGCAATTCTATGCTGAGGTGTGTGGGATTTGATGCCCAATTTTGTATGGATTCTTCAATCTCATGTTCGTGAGTTTCTATATGATGGTGGATTTGGACTGGATTAACGGTTTTGGTAATTTAGCATTAATATACCGAACCGTGTTACTTCAGTTCCAAACCGAACCGATGAGTAAATGGCATGGTACAGTTTGAAAATTTAAGAAACCGTTACCTACGGTTTTGGTTCTGGTTTAAGCTAAAACCGTCCCAAACTGTACCATGTACAACCTTAATTAAAGTTGTTGCTTCAACATTACATCAATCAATTAAGTTCCCTATACC
>JAJJWX010000567.1:0-258555 GCA_023529315.1 Papaver bracteatum | reverse complement strand
ACACAATCAATTTTCCTCCTAGCCAAGCCAACAAGCAACTCCATCATCAGCGTCTACAACTGCATACATTCAACACAACCTGCATTACATTATCGTTTGGAAGACACGAGCAATGATCTTAGAATTACAGTATCTCTCTCATGGTAATTCTAAATGGTGAATTTCAAAGTAGACATTAAATATATGATCCTGATCTACAAGTAAAGTCTTACCATAAAATTCTAAGAGCAACGTGGGGGATTGGAAAATCACTTTGAACTAGGCTGATTTTCCTGCTCTTCAGAATTTTTTGCAGAAAAAAGACTCAATTTTCTCAATTTCTAAAAATACTTCCACTACTCCAACAATTATGAAATTTGGTAGGGAGTATCATCAGGATGTCTATTATGTACGGCTACAAGGATTAAGCCAAAATCGTTTTCAGTTAAAAGATATACCCCGATCTTTAACTGCTGTTCAAAACTGAACCTTTTCCTAAATTCACCATTACGAAAGTGTCAATCGCACAAGCAAGCAAAATGTCAATCACACCCGCAGTTTCATGAAACCATTACGAACCTATTATATTAAGATGACAAACTGCAAAGAAACAAGTCTCATTCGATCACGTTAGGGACTGGAATTCTATTCTTATGAACCTATTATATTATGATCAGAAACAATTGAAAGAATCTAAAGAGAAAGGGAAAAAACTATTACCTATGACACCTGAAATTGCAGATGGATTTCCAAAGGCTTCAAAACGTGATACCTGTGGTTGAGATAAGTCTTATGTCACAAAAGAAGTATACCCCTGTTCCGTTTCAATAAAAGGTCGAATCGTCTCAGATGTTCAAACACTCCCCATAGATAAGGTGCCCCGCGAAATTCTGCAAAAAATCAGGAGAAATTTTTGAAAGGTGAAACTGATTAAATCTCGGTAGACAAATTTAAGTAACCAACAAAAGAACTACCTTAACTTTAATTTAGCTCAAATTCTATTTGAAAAATATACATCAATACAATCATAGAGAAGAGTGCCCAAATCATCAAGTTTTGAAGTCGGAGAGTGTATTGTTGTATACCTTCATTGTTTCACCATTTTAGCCGCAACACTCCACTACTGCCACT
The DNA here is from genome assembly GCA_023529315.1 of Papaver bracteatum. Lineage (NCBI taxonomy): Eukaryota > Viridiplantae > Streptophyta > Magnoliopsida > Ranunculales > Papaveraceae > Papaver > Papaver bracteatum. The sequence goes on along the minus strand of JAJJWX010000567.1, from coordinate 257,445 downwards.
TCAAACACCTCCACAAGATCTTATTCTTCTAATTCTATGCATCAACCACATATCCACTGCTCTAGCCTTGCATCAAAGCACATCAGCACAACCACCAGTCAATTATGTCCATCACCACACTGACTTGAACACAATCACAAACTCATTGCTGGAACAGCTCCAAATACCCAATAGTAGACTGCATAGCTCAGTTCCCTAACCTGCAATGCACAAACCCAACTCAAACAACAGCGACACCAGCTCAGTACCCTGCACTGTTTACAACCAACTCCAAGGCTAGCTCATACCCTTTACAGCACCAGCTCAAAGCATCTTTGAAAATAGTTTCAAGACCACCTGCAATTATCTGCAATAGCAGCAAATTCATTCTTCCAATCCAATGTAATAATCCTAAACATTCATTCAAGACATTCTCATAACATTACCCATTTCCCATCTACTGCAATTCAGTCCAACACAATTTCAAGCCAACCTTCTGAATATCCAACTGCAACTCCATTTAGCAGTTTATCATCTTGCCACCACCAACAGCAGCTTCCATGACCACAAAGACCCTGTGCTTCATCAAGACAACAAAATTCAGCAACCCATCTTCATCTCCTGCAGTTCACAATATCACCAGCTACTTCTCCTTGTTCACTAAATTTAAACACCCCTTCACATCTCAAGCCATACCAATTTCCTCCATCTGAAATTCAGTCTCATCTCCACTTCTCTGTGTAAGACCACCTGCCATGTACTGCTGCTCAGTTCCTGAAAATTATTATTAAACATTTTTTACCAAAGAATAATCATACTAGAATATCCAACCTATACGGATGTTTAAAGTTTCAGAAAATTATTATTGGTTCATTTTATGATCTCTGGAATTGTGTCGCTACAGAACACTAGTGTTGACATTTAATGTTACATAAGCTCATCTAACATAAGAACTGGATGGAACTATACAGCTTATAAGTAAAGCAAAACCAATATTACTAAGGAAATCATAAAATTGCGCAAATAACTAGTAATAAAAGTTGTACAAACACGAAGATGACGTAGTTACCGTGCAATGGGAAAGAGATCCGCCATACTGGAGATAAAGCATGTCACCCATCATCTCATCAAGCCCCATCAAATCAATATCCAAAGGGGAAATTAAGATTTTATACCTGTTATCTCATCAACTCTTTATCTGTGAAGCCATCTTAAGCCTCCACATAAGCCTGAATACCAACCATTGGTGGAAAGAGGCCATTAGCAACCCGTATTTTCTCCGCCATGTAAGCATTTCATTGTTTCTTAAGATTGATCACATTCATGTCAATCACATTACTGATAAATAAATTGAAAAAATAAAATTATTGCTGCTTTAGAAACTCAATGACTTACGGGAAACACAGTCCTATATTGATTTTAGGATAAATTATTCCTGAATTCAACAAGAGACACTACACAATAACCATGCTTTACATTGACAATAAATATAAAGTAAACCATCACAAATCACAAATTATTTTCGTAATTTCATAATTGCAGTATGGAAGTATAACACCTCTACTCTTTAATCTTCAAAAATTATCCCATTTTTCATCCCTATTTTGTTCATCTTAAACCATAACCACCTTAAACAGAAAAAACCAAGAGATTCAACAATCATAAATCCCCAATTTGAACCCAATTTTAAAAATCCCTTTAAACCCTAGGTTCATAATTGAAGAACTTTAATAAGAGTAATCTAAGAGGAAGAAAAAGAAGAAGATAAATCATACCAGCAACAATAACCAACGAATTTCACAAGAAATAAATCATCTTCATCTCTTCAAATTCCCTGAAATTGATGAGTAAAGAAAAATCATAAGAATGAGATGGGGTTTTATTTAATTAGAGTTTGATTCGAAGAAGAATCATTTGAGTTTGACTGGGTTTTTCACTTCCTATGGGTTTCAATCTGAGGTGTGAAGAGGTCGGAAATGAAGGAGATCGATTTTTTTTCCAAGTCTATGGTGTGGTCGAGTTTGGTTGGTTAACTTTGGTTCTGTCGACAGTGGCTGGGAGAGCCTGGGAAATGTATGCAATGAAATTTTGGATTCTCAAAATATTTGTTCCGGGTTTAGGTTATTCCAGTGTTCTAGCCCCATTAGTTGGTTCCAAACAAAATATAAGCAGATATGTAAATGTGGAAGGATGGTTGGAATCCAAGTCTTAGACATAGGAGGTTCAGGTTCGATTCACCTTAGCCTCATTTTTTTTTCAAAGTCAATTTTTTCATTTTACAACCCTTGTAAAGGTTGTGAATATTGATCGGAAAAAAAGATCACAAATCTACCAATATTGAGAAACCGGAAGGATGGTTGATGACTTGTGCTAACACACATTAGGCTTGGGTTCGAATCTCTCAAAGAACATTTTTCAAAATCATTTTTTTTATATCTTCAACAACCCTTATGCGTGTTGTTATATAGTTATTCACTACCTTTAAGATATGAGTTGTAAAATCTAAAGGTGGTCACTTCTCTCTGCAACCCTTTTCAAACAAAAGTTGTGGTTTTTAATTCTCGTCACTACTCTATGGACCTCTTTGGTCCTAAGAGTTGGACAGTTTTTACTTTGACAACTTTTTCATTGGAAAAAGTTGTAAAACACGCTATCTTTTACAACTTTTAATTTACGAGTTGTCAATCTACAGTTGTAGATTACTAATTTTCCCTTAGTGACAATATCATACAATAAAAACTTCTCTTTTGCATATTTTGGATCAACTTCCTCCTTCAATCCTAGGATTCACATCAGTGATATATTGCAATCACCCTTACAAGATTTATCGGTATGTGTTGATGGTGGTCTTTAGTTTAGGGTTAAAATCGTCAAACACTAAACCCTAGCAGACATTTAAAACAAGCATTTACTAGCCGCATTAATAAAAGATATCAATATGTCCCTAATAATTACCAGGGTATATTTTTTCGAATTAGGGTTACGACAAACCAAACCCTAATCACCCCGCGTGCCAATGGAAAATCATGCCAGCCACGCCTAGCCCAAGCTAGCCGCGCCATGCCAATCGCACCGTGCCATGGCCCTAGCTATACTAGCCACATCTTGTGTGCCAATGGAAAATCATGCCAGCCACACCCTACCGCGCCAAGGCATGCCGACCATGCTATCCGCACCCCGCTGCCAATGGAAAATCATGCCAGCCACGCCTAGCCCAAGCTAGCCGCGCTATGCCAATCGCACTGTGCCATGTCCCTAGCTATGCTAGCTGCATCTCGTGTGCCAATGGAAAATCATGCCAGCCACACCCTACCGCGCCAAGGCATGCCGACCATGCTAGCCGCACCCCGCGTGCCAAAGGCAAATCATGCCAGCCACGCCTAGCCCAAGCTAGCCGCGCCATGCTAATCGCACCGTGCCATGGCCCAAGCTATGCTAACCGCATCTCATGTGCCAATGGAAAATCATGCCATCCACACCCTACCGCGCCAAGGCATGCCGACCATGCTAGCCGCACCCCGCGTGCCAATGGAAAATCATGCCATCCACGCCTAGCCCAAGCTAGCCGCGCCATGCCAATCGCACCGTGCCACGGCCCTAGCTATGCTAGCCGCATCCCGCGTGCCAATGGAAAATCACGCCCGCCATGCCTAGCCAAAGCTAGCCGCGCCATGCCAATTGCACCATGCCATGGCCCTAGCTATGCTAGCCGCACCCCGCGTGCCAATGGAAAATCATGCCATCCACGCCTAGCCCAAGCTAGCCGCACCATGCTAGCCACGTCTCGTGTGCCAATGAAAAATCATGCCAGCCACACCTAGCCCGAGCTAGTCGCGCCATGCCTTTCTTAGCCCTATCCAGGACATGCACCCATGGAAAACCTTTGGCCCTATATGCCAAACCACGCCAAAGCATGCCATGCCAACTTAGCTACACCAAGGCATGCCATGATAACCTGGCCATGCCGCCGTCCCTCATGAAACCTTTCTGAGTTTTTCTTTCGTGCTGTTTTTTCCTCCCGAACGAGTTCAAAACCTAAATATGCCCGCGTAAGGAGACATAAAATTCTTTTCCGGTAGATTTGAGGGTCAGACCATCGAAATCCGAGTCCATACTAGAATTCTGTAGCAGTTCTAGTGAAGGGAAAAAATTAAGGGTTTCTAAACCAAATTGAAGCTAGGCGCCCATCAACGGTTGACCTTCAATCCCAGGAGCAAATCCTGGCCATATAAAGTCTCCTCATGGCTTTAGCCCTAGCTTGGTCACGTACCTAGCCAAGCTAGTCGCGCCATGCCTCTCCATGGCCCGTCATGTCGCGCCACCATACTGGCTTTCCCCATGCAGCTACCAAATTGAAGACATGCGCCCATCAACAGTTTCCCTTCAATCCCAGGAGAAAATCCTGGCCATATAAGTCTCATCATGACTTTAGCGCTAGCTTGGTCGCGTACCTTGCCGAGCTATCCACGCCATGCTAAACACGTCTCACCATGGCCCTTCATGCCGCGCCACCCTACTGTCCTTCCCATGTGGCTACCAAATTGAAGCCAGGCGACCATCAACGGTTTCCCTTCAATCCCAGGAGAAGATCTTGGCCGTCTAAAGTCCCCTCATGACCTTAGACCCGAAACCATAGCTTGGTCGCGCACCTAGCGCCCTTGGATCCACATGCCAAGTCTGAACACACCCTTGACGTGCCACCCTGTTGGACCTCACTACATGGCTACCAAAGCGAAGGCGTGCGACGATCTACGGTTACCCCTCCACTCAAGATGCAACATCTCGACCGTCGAAGGTCACCTAGCTAGCAAGTTCCCCAAGATCGACTTTCCAAGCCACAACAACATTTTACATGTCTTCCAAAACATTCGAGACATCAACACAAACTGGGGGATGCTCATTAGGGCTTTGGTTTGGTGGTCTATATCGTGCGGCATACACAAATAGCCGTTTTAAGATAGTGTATTGGGAGTAAGGTGGTCAGTAAATAAAAAAGCAACGGTGAAACGCTCCTCCATAATGGGACATCAATTCCATTAAATCCCATCAATGCCAGGCATTACCACCTCTTCCCATTTAACTCACTTGTTTCCTTCTATTATGAGGCCAGAGTACGTTTCTTTCTTGACTTGTATAAATAGGCTTACCTATTTCGACCAGAACACAAGTTCTTGGTCAGGAGAAAAACACCGCACTCAGAAAAGCAACTCTTGCTAGCTTTCCCAAAGCTTTCACCTTCTGATATAAGTCAAGTGCTACTCTAGAATTATTCTGGTCTCAACATTCTCTTCTCTTCCCTCCCTAAACCATCCCTTCTCCTCCACTTTGTGACCGAAGCAAGTCTAGAACGACCATTTCTTGGTTTAGGCCGGACTTGTACATATTTATCTCTCAAACTTAAAAGTACTCCCTTGCAGTACATTGTTTGGGGTTTAAACTGTTTCTCACCTTTACACATGCAATTACCAAAACCGGTAGAAACTATTTTCCCCTATAAACAGTAGGATATCCACACAATAACTCATTCTCAATGAATGATAAACCTTGAGAATTCAATATATCGAAGTGATTTCCAGTTGGAATTGTGTTACTCATCTTATTGTGAGATAAAGTTACAAACCTCAAGAGAATCGATTGTTTCCAAACATTGTGGAATTTTTCCATTCAACTTATTGGAACTGAAATATAAAGAATTTAGGGAAAACAAGTATCCTATACTTTCTTGGATATCACCAGAAAAATGATTAAGGAATAATTAAGAGAATAAATCATTTGTAATATGCTTATATCATCTGGAATGCTCCCATCAATAGAGTTGCACGATAAGTAAATTATTGCACTGGGTTGTATAAACGCTCAAGTTCTATCATGATCCTATATTAGGTAACATTATTGGTCGTCGGAAAAAATACTGTCGATTGCTAATATATACAATATTAAGTAACATTTTTGTTTGACGCGATAGAAGTAAGATGGGCCATTCCATGCATGACCGCAGTGGGTAAGTGAGAACAATATTAGTGTTAGTATCATTATAGTTTTATCACACTAATATTAGTATCATCATTTCCGGTTAACCATCTAGATAATGGCGAATTATAAGTTTGCAACACACTAGAAATATCAACTAATATATTCATGGCTTCAAAAATTTGGGCTAAAGAGATAGTTTAAACTACTTAACATCCATGGTTGTATTATAATGGAAATGATGTGTGACAACATCGGCTCAGGTAAGTTAAATACGGTGGAGATGCAACAATTTATTAGTTCCAAATGAGCATAATTTTCTATATCAATCAAAACAAAATTGGGGATAATGCAACTGATTTGGTTTACTATTCTTCCAGGCTGATGATCTGCTTGGGATAGCAACTTAAGATATATATCAAAATTGTAATAACCCAAAGCGAGTTGCAAAACAAAGTTAATGTATGCAGTTGTTCACTATTCAAAACATAAAAAGTGCATCATTAAACAATGTACAAAAAACATAAATATGAACTCAATGATGTGTATTTAGCATACTAAATTCCGCTGTGGACAGGAATCTTTCCTTTATGAGAAGAAAATTAAAAATGCGGGGGTTTAACAACACCAACCAATAATTCGTTTGGCATTCTGTATGGACTAAACTCCAATATAATTCTGAGAGCACCAACCTATAAAGCGAGCTCAATCAAGAAAGATATCAAAGAGATTTATCTATATCTCTATTCAATCAGCAAATCAACAAGATAAAAATATGTGAAATTGATTAAAACGAGAATAACTTGGACGGTACTAAAGCCCAATGCCCAAGAGTCAATCGAGTTCTTACCCAACAAACATGGTCGGATTTATCAACTGATTGAACTATGCACAACCTATGATATTTTAATAATATAAACAACTATAATGTGGAAAAGAAATAACACAAACACAAGAAATTTTATTAACGAGGAAACCAAAAATGCAGAAAAACCCTAGGACCTTGTCCATCTTTGAACAACACACTATATTAGGCCGCTACAGACTCTAGCCTACTATAAGTTAACTTCATAATGGAATGTAGTTGAGCCCTAACCAAGGCTCACACCGATTAAGGTATAGTCGCGTTCCTTATGCCTATGATTTCCAACAGGACTCTATGCACTTGATTCTGTTATAAGTTCTCACCCACGCCTAAGAGTTGCTATAATCCAAAGTCTAAGACTTATAAACAAATTTGTCTCCCATAGAATTATTTATTCTTGGTTTTGTTTACGTCTTAAGATAAATCAAGGTGAATAGGAAACTCAAATAATATCCCGGACTTATACTCCCAAAGATCGGCCTAGAAATATCTGTCACCTCACAATAACTCAACCGAGATAGAACAAGTAAGATAAAATTGCTACATGGTAACAAAGGTGGGATGGGAGTAGGTTGAAATTGATTTAAAAAAACAACAACATGAAGTTGTCTCTTAACCTCCCATGCAATTGGGTTATCCTCCAATTTGTATTTTTCATCTTTTGGATTAGGATAGACAGGGTGCCTATACCCAACTCTATTCATGCAAGAGTGGAGGTGGGAAATAAAATTTAGATGCAACAAGGGCAGTGTTTTGTTACCTGATAAATAAAGAGAACAACAATTTCTTTAATTGAAGTGTCTTATATTTATAGAACATGAAAATACAAAGACTATTATTTTCTGACGTGCAACGCACGTGCATTCTCGAGTAAAACTTAGAGAACATAAAACTCAATATGATAGAACAAGTAAGATTAGAATACGCAACTACAGAAAAAATAGTTGGATCTAGCTTCAAGATTCCCAAATGAAGTCTTTAAGTCATTAACCTAATAGGGGTTTTGGAAAACCATAGGTTAATGGAGAATCGACTCTAGTTTGCAACTAGGACAGACAAACGTGTTGGGATTAGGTTTCCCAGTAACCATAGTTATTCCTTATCTAGTCTTTCAAATCAGGGTTGCTTCCAATCAAATATATGTTTGGCTTAGTAAAAAGCATTTGATATTCACTGTTAGATGAACTCCTGATTTAAGATTCAAGCTAAGTATGCTTAGAAACTAGGCAATCAGTCTCCACTATTAGATGGTATTAGATTGATACACACAAATGAAATATACTTATATTTAGATATGGATGAATCGTACCTAAAAGTGTATAACTTGTTGGGTCAATAATTCTTAACCGAATTTAGCCATATTAACACTTTTCACTTAGCCATATTTATCTAACACTTCTAGATCAAATATGAAGATCAATCAATCGTGATAAGAATTGCACGTGGAAGTTGAGTGAAATCTTTTTCGTCACAATTGGTTTTTACTTTGAGTTATCAAATTTTTTGCTTGTATAGGTTTGTCAGTGAACAATGGGAGGTTATTGGTCTGTATACCTTCTGAAGAAATTTCTCGAGAATTCTCAGTATGCCCCATGAGTTAAACTTATCTACGGATAATGCAAGAAAAAGACTGGTTAGATTTAGTTGTTGTCCACAACGTGTTGCTACTTGTTAGTTAAGTGTTTAAAGAACCCTTTTCATCATTCTGGTATCTGTATCACGTCACCTCTGATATTCGATGGCGTGATAAGTTTTTTATTTTTCCCAGTTAGTAAAATCTTAGATTCCCCACCAGCTATAACAATCGAAAAAAATTTCATTCCCAAGAAAATTCCAGTCCGTCATGACTTATGGTAGCTAGTGGAGGATGTAGTGCAAATGTTTATTCGTATATGGTAATCTGAAATGTGTTTATATGCTCTGCACTTGCAATTTGGGCGAACCTCTGAATAATGGAAAAATTTGTACCTGTACGGGTTTGTCAATGAAAAGTTTAAGGTCGATATGTCTTCAGAAGAAAACCCCCAAGAGATCATAGAACCTGCATCCAATGTTATGGTCCTCCATCATTTTTCCTCACCATACATGATACACCACCACTAAAACCGGGCCATCTCCGGCCACGAATCATGTTGTGATAAGGTCTTGACGTCTTACCGAGTAAAAACAAAAGCTAGTCTCCCCAGCTATAACATAATTTTTCTTTTCAGTCCCTCGTGAGTCATATAATATGGCATACCAATTGTTATCAGTCCGATCCATGACCTTAACTTTGTTTGACTTGGTTTGACCGAGTTTTGTATTTATGACCACACCACCGAGAAAAATCCCTAAAACCTATTCTTCTTCTTCATTTCCACTTCTCTAGATCTCTCCCTTAAGACCGCCGTCATACACCCCAAATGGCATGTAGATTGATGATGATAAATGGTTTCATATGGGATTCCGGTAGAAGAACAACATGTTAGATATTTTCAATAATGTTTGCACGACCAACATGTTAGATTTTGGTTGTACATAACTGTTTCGATAGTTAAAAACGTTTCCAGAATTTTCTACAGAAAACTGTCCGTTCCCATTAGGTTTCTTCTAAAAAGACACCATTAATGGATGCCCATTGAAAGCGTTTGTTCTTGATGAAAAGACATCACGAAAAGGAATGAATCCCTCTTTAAATAGTGAAGGCTTTCTCCCATCAAAATCATCAAAATTTCTTTCTCTCTAAGCATCTTCAGAAACAAAATACTGTGTGTTCTTGGTTGGGTCAAGGGAGTATAACTCTTGAATTCAACAATGTTGTTTGGGCTTCATTCTATCCTGACGGCAATATTTCACTGACCAATTTTACTCGCAAATTATTTTGGAAGGGTCGAAATAATTGCTGAAAAGAATCGTAAGGGCTTGAAGCTTGTGTTACAACATTCTTTTCAATCTCTGTTTTCATCCTCTGTTACCCTGTATTTTCCAACACAACAACAATACATCATCAGCATTATGATATCTCCTCTCAAAGTGATTATCCCTCAAGCTTGGATTAGAGGAATCTTTGTCATCGGCTGATCAACCAAACTGTAAGAAAGGTTTTTTGTGTATACAATGTTCAGATTTTAGAAAATATGAATAAAAATCCTAATTTGTCCTCAATATGTGTTTAATTGCTGTTAGGTTTTTAATTTTGCAGAGTAACGATCAAAGGGACAGAAGGGTTGGAGAATATCATTGGGATCACTTAGAGGGCAACCCTATTCGGAAGGATGTTAAGGGAAGTGATTCGAGATCAGGGTAAAATTTACACTGGGTAAGTATGAATCCTTATGTATTGATTTATTTTGTTTTATTTCAATTTCTATCATGTATTGGATTTTACTTTCCTAATCCTAAGGATTTCGAAATCATTTGATTTCAAATTGGTGGTGTTGCTGAAATTTTGTGGTTCTTTACTCATTAGATTACCGCAATTGTGGGAATTGAGTGAAGGTGTTCTTTTGTGGTTCTTTACTCATTAGATTACCGCAATTTTGTCGACTCTCTTGTGTAGTGATGCTGCTGATTAGTGGTGTTACTGAGCTGCTCAGTTGAGTGCGTTGGAATGGGTGTTTATGCTCTGGTTTTGATTGAGTGTTTACAAATTGTTTCCAAGTCATTGTCACATCTGGTTTTGACCGAGTGATTACAAATTGTTTCTCAGTCATTATACTTTTTTCTCTGCCATACTGGATCGTCTTTGTAATCATTCGGGTTTAAAGAGGAGATCAATTGTGATACGGCAATCTGACTAGGTTGAACCAGCTTTGTCAGGAATTTTTAGGACACTGGTCTAGGTTGTAGTTATTTTCACTTAATAAACCTGTTGAGAGCAAGAATTCAATAAATCCTGGGAGGATTCGAATTCAGAAAAATTTGCATCGGAATGAGATGTTGTGAACTCAAGTTATTTGGAGTACAGTTGTGGGTCTGGCAGAAGTTCATGTTAGCCGCAATATTATGGCTTTTGATTGTTATTTTTACCTAAAGTAGCTGATATGTGGTTTGGAATACTAAAGTAGACAGTCTATTTAATTTTGATTGATTATTTTTACCTAAAGTAGATGATATGTGGTTTGGTTGTTATTTTTTTGTATAAATGTTTGGATTTGACTGTCTATTTAATTTTAGTATTGATTATGAACATTTGTATTTGTGACTTTGATTGATGTTTCTTTGTGGTGCTACAATTTTGGATGAATGAATCACGAGTTTGAAAATTTTCGGAGAGTAATGGCCTCTTTTGGAGGCACTAAGGATCTGCAACTATGATTTTTCCTCTCAGGCAAATTCTGGTATGCAAAAACAAGTCATTAAGTTTATATGGATTTTGGTACATTATGCACTTTGTTTTGAATGTGACCTCACCATATACTTTAGTTGAATAGTTCTCTGTATTGATTCTGAACAACTATTTTCATGGACTTTGTTTTGCAAAGATGCTGCTGAGTTGGGGTGTTATTATTTTGAATTGACACGAGTGGTATCACTATGGATGAGCTGTGGCAATACCTACGGATGCTTGTGACGAATGATATGGATGTTTAATCTTATTTGAATCTCTTAGAAATGATATGGATGTTTAATCGTATTTGAGTCCCTTGGAATGGTTTTATAAAGCGCTGCTTGTAAGAGTTTGGCGGTGAACAATTAGAGGTCAATATACTGTCCAAAGGTACCCCTCAATTGAACAGTTGTGTCTTGTTTATCAACTTGTCAGCAGGTGTCTGAAAAATGTTTAACAATTTTCTGCATACTAGTTTTGCAACCTATAACAGTACCATAATCTTTGAATGCAAACTAGTTCGTAGAAAATGGTTAAACATTTCCAAAATATAGGTCTTGATAGTTTTCGCCAAGTTCCAAGTGAAAGTATCTATTCAAAATTATACATTAGCTTGTGTCTGTTTGTGTTTTCTTTTTGTTATATTGAGTGATTTTCAAAGGTGGACGAGTTTAAGCAACTTGTATCTTCATCACTTTCTCTACATTTATGTATAAACAATTACCCTCATTTGTGGTTGATGATGTTTTTATGGTCATCCAATGAACAACAAATTTGTTAATTTGAAAAGATTGAAAAATTTGTTTGGGAGAACTATGGAGTTGTCCAATGGCTGTGCAAGCGCAATTAATTTATAATTTTCTACATTACTGAAAATCTGGCATCTATTTTTTCCAAGACTATAAGTCACCCATGACCTTAACTTTCTTTGACTAGGTTTGACCGAACTTCTATTTATTACCAAACCAAAACCCTAAAACCTAACATTCACTCTTTTTCATCTCATCTCTTCCCTTCCGCTCCTCTCCAGATCTCTCTCTCAAGCCGTCATAAACCTTAGATCATAAAATCAGACTATAGGAAACCAGGATCAAGCAAAAGCTTACTTGAATATATCTTTCTCCTCTTTTTTCATCTTACAAATGGCAAAATCAAGTAGTAGATTAGTAATAAGTTGTTTCATTTGGGAATGTGGTGGAGGAACAGTAGTGCCACTTTTGATTCAATGAGCATTATGATATCTCCTCTCAAAACATCCAAATTCCTTGGACTCATCTAGGCGGATCCGAATTTGAATATGTTTCACGAGATTGAAGGAGTCGTTGGTTCTTCCTATTTTTAGACAAAGGATTCATGTGAATCGGAACCTATTTTATGTCTACTGAAGACTATAAAGAAGCCTCTTTATCATTTTGAGAATAGAAATGAAATTAGTGAATAGATTGTTACTCGGATCATAATTTAAGGGAATAAGTATTTTGTGAATAGAGACTCGGTAGCTGCATGGAAGTTAAAATTATAAATCATCCTTAAATCAATTAGGATTATCATTGCACTCGTATGATCATTAGGTTACTGCATGGGTGGAGGCATGAGTATCTTTGTTTGCAATGATGATTTTTCCTCTCAATAAATCGATGATTCGTCTCTGGAATGAATTGTTTGCTTCTTGATATATAATAAGCTTGTGTAGCCTGAAATGGTATTCAGATTAACTTTTAATATCTGTATCATCACAGCCCTATTGAGATTATATTATAATCCAGACAATTGAGTTTCTCCATTTCGGTCTCAGTTTCAATTTATCCCCACAAGCTCATTCCGGGGCCGAAACATGTTCATATAAATTGTCATCAGGTCTTACACCTCTCTAATGCATTTCTTTGTGTTGCTCTATTTACATCCTCTTCTTTGATAATGCCGGTGTATCATCCTTTTATTCAAGCCTTTTTATTCAAGCCTTTTTATTCAAGCCTTTTTATTTTCTTTTGCTGCATCTTTGGATTGTCTTTCATGGATTTAAAGACCCATAACTTGGAATACTGCAGGTATTGTTGTGTTTTTTTTAGCTGCTTCTGAGTTCATATTAGCAGCAACTGTATGGTTTTTGCTGCAATTTTTTAGCTTTCTTGAGGAGCAAATTTGGTGTGGGATACCAAGATCCCAAAGACTGCTTATGAAAATAGCATTTGGCGGGGTGTGCGCAACAGGATGTCAAAGTTCAAACAGGGGATCAGTTACAAAGTGGGCAAAGGAAATAGAACTCTTTTTTGTCAAGACCATTGGATGGGTGAGGGGACCTTTCAAACTACTTATCCAAATCTATACAGGCTCTCTAGAAAAAAACAACACCTAGTGAGCCAATTTTACTCCATAGATACAGATCGACAAATTAATTGGAATCTAGAGCTGAGGAGGAGGCTGACAGACAATGAGATTATAGAAGCGTCATCTTTGACAAATCAGCTTCATTCCTTGACTCCCACTTTGGAAGAAGACACGAGGCATTGGATATGGAAGAAAGACGGCATCTTCACGGTAAGCTCTTGCTACTCGGATTTACACAACCATGATTCTTCTTATGGATTCCCTTATGCAGTTGTGTGGAATAATAATGTACCACCAAAAGTGAGTTTCTTCACATGGCTGGTATATCGTAATTCCATCCTACCTCAAGACAATCTAGCTAAAAGTGGAAGAACTTTGGTTAATCGGTGTTGTATGTGTAAAATAGATTTAGAGTCCATAGATCACTTGGTCATTCACTGCAAGGTTGCATTGGAGATATGAAATAGATTGTTCAATGGCTTTGGAGTTAGCTGGGTACAGTGTGGAGATATAAAGGACCTTTACAGTGTGGAAAGAGCGTAATCGAGGTATGTTCTGTGAAGGGTCTAGAGAGGAGGATGTGCATAGTATTATCTTAAACATCAAAGCAATCATTTTGTATTAGTCTCATTCCTCTCATAGTCTTAAGAATGTTAGATTCGAAGTAGTCTTCAAACGGGAAGAATTAGTCAGGAGATAATTCCATCCTGAGACTTTGGTCTCAAACTGTTACCTATAAAACAGTTATGGGTTTGTAATTCTTTCATTCTTTTCTCCTATATATAAAAAAAGTCCTTTTAGGCCCGTGCAATTATGCCCGGGCTAGTTTCAACTGTTTTTCGTTTCTCTGTAAGAAACGTGTCTGATGCAAGTAAGATAGGATGTATTTTACCAGTTACTTGATAATCGCACGTCCAAAGTGTAGGATGCTTCTATTTTCTCAAAATTTTCCGATCAACTTCTTTAGTACATAGGTATCAACATCAATATTACATATAATGGTTGTACGCTTCACCCAATATTTGAACTTAACGAACCTAAGTAAACCATGAACCCAGTCATAATGTAGCCTCAATTCGTCAAAACAGAAACCCATAATTGATCTCATATGAGGACTTTCAAAATACATATAGTAGTGGGTTGGATTTGGTTGATGTGAACCACCTCTGTTAGCATCCTCTGATGGGAAAACATATTTTTCCAACGGTGTTGCCCTTTTTCCTTCTTTTCCATTTTTTTTACATTAAATATTCTCTACCAATGAGTTATAGTTTTTCTCCTAGAAAATTGACATAATACATGAGAAGTTTCATTTACCTCTCTAAGGATAGACCTGAAAGGAAAAAATGTCGCAAAAGTACTTTTTTCTCATCTTTAATGGCCAATACTATGATTAAGCGTACGCTCGAAGGTATATTTGGACGTCTCTAATTGCAGTTGGGTCATAAGTTGCATCACCTTCTATGATAACGTCGGCTGTTACTGCGTTATGATAAGTGGTTTCCTTTAACCAAAAACCTAATTAAATCATCCAAAATGAGACATCACTTCTGGAACTTGTTTTGGATACGAACGTTTATCTTTGTTGGTGCTGGTTTCAAAAAAATAAAATCTTTGTTGGTGGTTCTACTGTTGTTTCTTCCATGTAGCAGTCACTCACGGTACCATGTTCTCCACTTGGTTCGGTTCATCCTGGAAAATAATAGTAAGATTCATTTTGATTATTTATAATACAAATTCGGAAAATTGCGTCGATTTGCATTGATTACTTCCTCTTTCGAATAAATTTATTATTCGTCACATTTATGTTGTCTCCCATGAAATCATACAATTCGAATTTGATCTGGTAAAGAAACTGAATTCCAATTAGGTTCGGTAGACGTTTCATCTACTTTTTGTTTGGTGAAACATATTTTACAACGAACGCAATTTGATCAGTTAAACTGAATAATCTGAATAGCATTAAAGAAACAGGGCATTAATTTGATCATTGATCGTGCCACTTCATCAAATGCTATATTTTTTTCCAAACACGTCTGGTCTTGTATATTCAGTACTTTGTACCTACAGTTCAATCATGATTGGGTTTGAGAAATGTTTTATTTGAATCAATCAATCGAAAGTCTCTAAATTTTACTTATTACTGGATGTAGAACTTTTTTCTTACACTTGCTGCATGAATACTCGTCATGCATCGTCAAGAGGCGCAATTTGCATTTTCCAACCTCAACCATCTGGAAGTAAGACATCAATGATTGTTTCTGTGACGTTTGCAGATGTTTCCCCATAAAAATCTCAAAGCCTTCTATCTTAACATCATCTGACCACTATATCAAGAACTTTGAGATAACTACCGAGAATTCTTTACACAGGACTGAAGTCAAGGCTAGGAAAATTTAACCCTATGATATAGGTCTCTCTTAATTAGATGCATGAGATATTTCTTTAGAGGAAGTAAGGTATATATATGGTTTTCCTTGAAACGTCGTGACCATATTCCTGGAAACAATATTAAATTCAAGGGGAACTTGACCAAAAGACATATTCACCAAAAGACATATCCAATACACTCACGTCTTTTGGATAAAATACGATGAGTATCATTCTTTTTCCAAAACAGAAAGCTGTTGGCGAACAGAAGTGTCTGTTAATAATGTATCATGGTACTCCCGTGTGGCGCTGACTTGATGCTGATATGGCGCTATAATAATTCAGAATTGCTGAGAATGAATTTGGTGCTGACATATCAGCATAAACATTCCCCTTTATATTAAGAAGTATTGATTATATGTTTTGTTGATCAAAAAAAAAAAAAAAAAAACAATACTGGAAGCTTTCTTCAATTTTGATCCGATATACATTGGCAGTCATGGAACTCAAATGTTCCAATGGATTTGGATAATGATTTTAGGTATTCAAGACTATTGAAATCCAGTAGTTGGTTTGGTTGTTATGTGTTAAGAAATTATTTTAAGAGTCCGGAATTGCGGATGCATTTTATGCTGTTATGTGGCTTCCTTCCCATGAACCACCCCTTCACATCCATTTTATTATGCGCCCATGATTCATCTTCATCATCACCATACAGTCATACACCATTGTTTGGATCCTCGTGCATCGTTTATATGCCAATTTGAACATCCTGGTCGCCATCTTCCCAATGACCTCACTTGCTTCCTTGCTCCACCCACAGCCTTGCCACCTTCATTCCTGGTCGCTACTACTTGCCATCTTTTTTTACCTTGTATATCAGATGACTGGACTGCAGGCCAAATGGTTTGCTGCATTACCTCCACAAGTGGTCATTTTTTATCTCCTTTACTTGACATGTTGTGCATAGACATGACTGGATTTATAAAATTACAGGCACACCCTAGGCTATGAGTCCATGACCTTAACCTACTTTTTGACTAGGTTTGAGTCTGACCGACCTTGCTATTTAAGACCAAGTGACTTACCACCAAACAGAAACCCAAAGACACAATTCATCTTCACCTCGCTTCTGTAACACTCAAAAACGCCGTAATAAACCATATCTGATCGATAGGAAAAATCCACCAAAATTTTACCTCCAATATTATCATCTTCTGGTAATAATGGTCTTCTTCCCGTTTCATTCTACAAAATTGTCGCCATGTAGAATAGTAACTGGCGGTTTCATGTGGGATTGTGGTGGACAACAACGATACATCATCCAGCGTTATGATATCTCCTCTCAATATATTAATTTCAAAGACTTTTGGATCTTCATCCGGTGGATCTTCTAGGCAAACTGGTAGTTCAAATGTATATTCTTTTTTTTCATTCTCATTAACATATTATACTTTAAACTGCTGCTTGAATTCATCCTTTTCGGTTGTTGTGATTAATTCTTTGGTGGTACTCACTAATTAGGTCACGAATTCACTGGAGGAGAAAATCAATAACAAAGATTTAAATGGGCAGAATTCACGAATTCAACCATAGTTATCTGCAACTATGATATTTCCTCTCAATAAACGAAGATTGTCAGAGATTTATTGACATGAGTGGTCTATACACTATGTACATCATTCCAAGTAAATCATTTTTGATCATCCAGGATCAGCTAGTATCGGTGGCAATGCTTATGGATGCTAGTTTCGCCTAAATCAGACCTCTATTCATAGAAAGGTCATCTGATTTCAGTGGATAGCAGCAATGTAATTCAAATGTGTATATCCTTGTTTTTTTTTTTCGTTTTCAGTTACATATAAATCTAAACTGCTGTTTGAATTCATTTTCAGTTGGTTGTCATCTTTATATTTTTAGAGGTTCTTTACTCATTAGGATACGAATTTACTGGAGGAGCTGTTTTTGAGGCACTAAGAATCATGAGTTATCATTGAGTTTACATGGTTTAGGTTTATTGTTTCATGGTGCAAGTGGGTTCGAAGGTGAACATTTACTTAGTTTTCAGCATTGATATATTTTGAAGTAAACAATTATATTCGTGAACTTTGTTATGCAGACGTGGGATGCTTATTGGTATCTGAGTGTCTTTGAATGGTTTTTATGCACGTGGAAGTTGAGCGATGGGTTCGATTGTCATATCTGGTTTTGAGAGATTACTAAATTTGTGCTTGTATGGGTTTGTCATATCTGGTTTTGAGAGCTCCAAGAATCTGCTTCCTGCATTAACCTAGATACCGGAAAAGACCAGTTAGCTTCAGTTGCAGTCCAAAGTGGTAGGTCGCTACTTACTTGTTAGTTATGTGTTTACATCTATGTGTTCGTTAGTTTGGAATGATCTGTTTGGTTCTTGATAGTAAGCTTGAGGATCCTAAAATGGCTTTCAGTTAAACTTGTTAATGCTTGATTACATAACACGGTGAGTGATGGATGTCTTGACTCTTGAGTATCATCATTGCCGTTTAGAGACTGTATCATAATCCATAAAATTGAGCTTATGTATTTCATTGGTCTATGACTTGTAATCATAGAATGAACCTAGTCCCGAAAGCCTGGGATCTCAAGAAGACAGAAGATTTTGTTTGGTATGACCATGGTGTGAAATACCAATTGTGTGGAGGAGAGTTGGGGGTTTGTGAAATACCAATTGTGTGGAGGAGAGTTGGGGGTTTGGAAGGAGTTTTAACCAGCAGCACATTTTTGGTTTTCATTACGCTCTTTGTTGTTATTTTTAGTTAGTTTTTTTTGCTCTTTGCATTATTCATTTGCTCAAAAACACCACCTACTCAAGTTTGTATGAAACATCAATAGTAGGAAATTCATAATCAATGCTATA
Organism: Papaver bracteatum; assembly: GCA_023529315.1. Classification (NCBI taxonomy): domain Eukaryota; kingdom Viridiplantae; phylum Streptophyta; class Magnoliopsida; order Ranunculales; family Papaveraceae; genus Papaver; species Papaver bracteatum. The sequence continues at coordinate 238,728 of JAJJWX010000567.1, read as the reverse complement.
TGGTTTATCATGCAATACACTCCTAGCATTATTTTGTTCGATGAGTCTGAGATTTTCCTCCACAGATTGAGAAGTACAAAATTGTTCAACTTCCCACTGTGGTGGATGATACATATGTGCAGGGTCATTAGGGTCTATAAAATACTGATCGCAACCTCGAAAGGTTGATTATGGTCCCAATGACTATCAGCTTTGTAATCTGTTGGCATTTCATATTTTGGATTTTCATGATATTCTATAGATTTCCTAAAATCATGCAAAATATAGCAATTCTCAGCAGGATGGCCTAAGCCTCCACATAAGGTACAAGCATAGATTTCCGATTTCCTAGAAGAATTATATGCGACAGATTCATGCATTTACATTTCTAAAGCTGCAGTTCTAGCTTCTAACTGGTCCAAAAGTGATGATTGTGAGAGTTGGGCACTGTAAAGATGTTCATTTTCACCCTGTGGTGGATGATACATGTGTGAGTAGTTATTAGGGTCCATGTATTGATGCTCAGGACTGTGAAAATGTCCATAAAAATCCCTATAACTATTGACATCATGGTCTGGGAAAGGTTCATAACGTGCAACATGCCCGTAAGCAAGTTCTCGAATTGATTTGTTTCCATCCCCACCTGCAGACCAGAATCCTGACATGATCTCTAACTAGCACAAGGCTTGTTGCAGAGATTGGGATGTACACACTGAAAACAGACCAATATTTTTTTCATTATTGGTGTGTTTTTTTATTTATTATTTTATTATATTTTTCAAGCTCGTTCTCTAATGACCTCGGGCATACATTAGAAAAACAAAATAAAAGAAGAAAAATCATAAACGGAAAGTAAGTTCTATGCAATCGCAAACAAGGCTGACTCTACCATAGAAAACCTACTGATTTCTAGCAAACAAAAAGCATGATGGTTCCACTTAGATTGTTTTCTAGACCAGCTTCTAATCCTTTGAAAGGGAATTCGTTACAATTTGAGTAAACCTCTCTGGAATCAATCTTGGTTTAAGTAAATTGAATAGAGGCGAGGGAAGCTGCTAGAGCTTTGATACCCAAGACCTCACCGTATTACAAGGCGGCGCAGTCACGCATTCAATTTACAGAAACCGTCATGAACTTCGAAGTATGCTTAGAGAGTAACCAATATTTTTCGAACGACTTTCCTACTAAGCTCGTTACCTTATAGGTCTCGTTCTATTCCAAATTTTAAAGATTAGGTTCACGTTAGGTATCGTTTTCCTAAGGAGGGCAAGAAGAGAACGGTGATGAAATCCGAACTCTTATCTTGTATGGCCAGTCCTTGCCCTTTACTAGGAAAATAAAACAGCCGTATTCAATTCCTCAACATATATGCAAACGAAGGAATACAGTAACTCCCTAACAAGGGATTCGCGAGTGTTTCGACAAACTTACCTCCCGTTCCAGACGGGGGATGAACCGTTGTTGTCGACTCAGGCCACGACCCCTATGTCATGAACGAACCCGAGGGGCCGAGGTGATATTGTAATCACCGTCCTTCTCTGCAAACAGTTGATATTTAATAATACCCTTCCATAGGGTTTAAAAATAAAAAATAAAAATAGAATGTCCAAGTCCAAAGTCCAAAATAAAGTGCAAAAGAAAAAGAAAATTACAAGATTAGAGGAATCCTAATACAATCTAAAAATAAATAAAATAAACTTTTTTTTTTTTTAATTTAAAATAAAAACTTCTTTCGCTTCCTTTCCTTCGCCTTTACAACAGCTACTCCGGCACCTGTTGAGCTCAAAATAGGTAGTTAGGGTTTCGAAGTTTTAAAGAAAAAGCAAAAATAACAAAAAAATAACAAAAATAAGTGTAAAATTGACTGTGAATAGTTACGAAGATTGAATACTTCTTATAATTCTTAAAGGATATCTCATACTTCTTATACTTCTTCAAGGATATCTCATACTACTTATACTTCTTCAAGGATGTTTCATACTTCTTATACTTCTTCAAGGATGTTTCATAATTCTTCAAGGAGGGTTCATGCTAGGCTCGGAAAGATACCTACTTCTATGTATAAACTGCAAGTGCACAGTGTCGACAAGCAACACAGGGCAAGCACGGGTCGAACCACAGAGACTTGGAGAGTGTAGAAGTTGATTCTAAATCCTGATTCAGAGAGTAACCAAAAGGGGTTTGATTTTGTCGATACGACGATATGATTTTCAAGTGACTGAAATAATAAAAGTAAAAGATGCAAATAACAAGATATGTAAACAATGATAATATGGATACTAGGGTATTCAAATCCACCAATAACCTATGATATGCATTCAACTTGTAATATTATTCTTTTCCTTATAGTAGATTCAAGTCTACCGTATAACTAAGGTGTTTCTCCAATGGATATTTTAATCACAACTAAAGTATTTCTCCAAAGCATTAATTTTCTAATTAAGCACAACTAATATAAAGATCAATATTTGGTTAAGCATGAGTTGTAGCATAATCAACATAGAGATATTCTAACTACAATGGATACATGGCATACATTGTGAGAGCAAGATGTTGAAAAACTTGGATTAAATTATATCTTTAAACAATTCTAAACTTTCAAGAACAAGATACAAGATATGAATATATACCAATGAGATTAGGGCTTCATCTAAACCCTAGTAAATGAAATTAGAACATGAAGAACATTACAACAAAATTGAAATTTGATAAACTAACATGAACAAGCTATTCTTGGATGAGTTTTCAACACAACAACCCTCTCTATTTATACACAAAAATTCTCTCACACTTGGGATCCGAATTTCACTGTAGCAACCACTCAAAAATTAAACAAAACATGTTTTCTTAATTGATGGATAGAATGGAATACAATGGGGGTGAGGTGGATGTTTTGGAAAGAATCCAATGGGGGTGAGGTGGAAATGTATTTGGGTCTTGGGTTTTGGATCATGGGTTTTGGATCATGGGTTTGTTTAATCCCATGAATTTGTAAACAGGTTGCCACTGATGCGCGAGCGGGTTGCAACGCTTCCAACTTTCTTCTCTTTTGTCTTCTCAATTATTCCAAGCTTTATTTAGTACTTAAAAACACAAAATTAATTAATACAAATATTTATTCTTGAAGATGGTAAGAATGCAGAATTTTGGATAATATATGACTTTGAAGCGCGAAAGATGAGTTAAGTGCCAATGAAAAGGTGTATGAATATGCAATATTTGGCACCCATCAAATACCCCCAAACCTGAATTTTACTTGTCCTCAAGTGAAACAGAATCCGTAAATCCTAACTATACCACTGTCGCTCTCTCTCGAATGCATTTAGCGTATGCACTAAGCCTTTAAACCCCTAGGTGTCCCTAGTGGACGAGTTGTAGTCTCGTGAGGGCCTACCAAAGATGTACCCACAAAACCTTCTCCAATTTCAGATCATCCATAGAAATGTCTTCGTCTTCGGTCTTCAACTGTAGATGATGAACTTCGGAATTTCGTAGAACTATGAAAATTTGTAACCAGTTTTTTTTTTTTTTTAGTGACCCGCTACACAGCTGATCATCGGATAACACACTACAAAAGACCCGCTCCACAGCTGGTCATAGAAGACAACAAAAAAAATGCAAAAGACTACAAAAGACCCGCTACACATCTGGTCATAAAAAATGCAAAAGACTGCAAAGGATCCTACAAAAGACCCGCTACACAGCTGGTCATAGAAAACACTCTACAAAAGACCCTACAAAAGACCCGCTCCACAGCTGGTCATAGAAGACAACAACAAAAAATGCAAAAGACTACAAAAGATCCTACAAAAGACCCGCTACACAGCTGGTCATAAAAAATGCAAAAGACTGCAAAAGATCCTACAAAAGACCCGCTACACAGCTGGTCATAGAAAACACTCTACAAAAGACCCGCTCCACAGCTGGTCATAGAAGACGATATGAAAATACTCCCCCAAACCTAAATCTAACATTGTCCTCAATGTTTCAAAAGAACAGAAACAATAAAACATGAGAACAAAACAGATTCAAAGGAAAGAGTTTACCAGATGCCAAAAAGGGTGGTGCTAACCATAATTGAATGAATGCTTTGAAAGCAAAAAATATGAGCGCAAGACAAAAAGTTTGGTTAGCACACAAATATATCAACAAGATTCAAAATTTTACCTACTAGATTATACAATGATGACTCACCATGTACCAATAATCTAAAAAGTTGAGGAACAACCCAAACGACGTAGTGCAGAAACATCAACAGCCTTACACAATTATAACAGGACAACAATGCAAGTGAGACTGCATATGTGAATGAGTTACCCCCAAACCTAGATTTTTCAATAGATATACTTTTGGGTACAAAATCTAACAATTTCAGGGGTGCAACATGCACAAGATCTAGTTCAAAGTGGGTTTTGTCAGGGATGGATGGAGAGACATGAGTGAACTCTAATTGTGGCTCATCAAAGGTATTATATTTAACTGCAAAATAGTCCAAGAGGACTTGAGAGGCACACAGTTCCAATCCTAGATTAGGTACTCTTAGAAAAGTAGGTTTAACAATAACTTTACAAACCAAATCTAGGTTGGGTGCAAGATTACTAGTTTGTGACATGGGCAGGGAGGTAGGCACATCATTATTAGGCGCATCTATAACTCCTAAATCATTTGCCAGTGTCGCAGCATGCTCAAATTCATAGAACAATCCATCAAGACCCAAATAAGTATCATGCTCATCCAAAGTTTTATTCTCATGCATAGACAAATCCAAAGAGACATCATGCATAAGATCATTAGTGTTGACAGGAGATTCAACACTACCTATGTCAGACACAAGTACAACATCATGCTCATGCTCATAAAACAAATCAATAATCCCAGTTCACAATCATCCACTACAACTTTAGTTTCATGCATAGGAATATCACAAGAAACATCACAGTGTGACTTAGGCATAGAATCAGACACATCAAAGTTATTTTCATGCATAATATCATTGGTGTCTACAGAAGATTCAACATTTTCTAAGTCAGACACAAGATATGTGTCATGCTCTTTTTCACAGGACAATTCCACAAGCTCAAGATCAGTATCACATGTATATGGAACACTAGAAGAAACATCATTCATTAAGGTCGAGGCAGAGAAGCCAAATGTCTCTGAACCCAAAGGTTCGACAATATTTTCAGCAAAAACATGTTCTTCTAACATAACATCATCATCATCCTCATCATCAAAAATACATGAATGCAATGTCCTATTCAAAACCATAGTGTCTCTAGTCCAGTCATTTACCTCTACATTAGGATCATTTTTAACATTAGAAGCCTGAGTAGGACTAAACACACTATTTTCAGAATGCAATTCATTAGGACTAACATTCATTTCACCCTGAAATTCCTCCCTCTCCTCATTCAGTGCATCAAGGATTTGACTCATTTTGAGTTCTAAACTCGCAAACCTTTGGTCAGTTAACGTTTGATATTGCACAAGGTTTTGATTAAATTCTAAAATTTCATTATGTTGTTCAATGAAAGGAGAGTCATCAATAGTAGGAAATTCATAATCAATGCTATATGGTTTATCATGCAATACACTCCTAGAATTATTTTGTTCGATGAGTCTGAGATTTTCCTCCACAGATTGAGAAGTTCAAAATTGTTCAACTTCCCACTGTGGTGGATGATACATATGTGCAGGGTCATTAGGGTCTATAAAATACTGATCGCAACCTTCGAAAGGTTGATTATGGTCTCAATGACTATCAGCTTTGTAATCTGTTGGCATTTCATATTTTGGATTTTCATGATATTCTATAGATTTCCTAAAATCATGCAAAATATAGCAATTCTCAGCAGGATGGCCTAAGCCTCCACATAAGGTACAAGCATAGATTTCCGATTTCCTAGAAGAATTATATGCGACAGATTCATGCATTTACATTTCTAAAGCTGCAGTTCTAGCTTCTAACTGGTCCAAAAGTGATGATTGTGAGAGTTGGGCACTGTAAAGATGTTCATTTTCACCCTGTGGTGGATGATACATGTGTGAGTAGTTATTAGGGTCCATGTATTGATGCTCAGGACTGTGAAAATGTCCATAAAAATCCCTATAACTATTGACATCATGGTCTGGGAAAGGTTCATAACGTGCAACATGCCCGTAAGCAAGTTCTCGAATTGATTTGTTTCCATACCCACCTGCAGACCAGAATCCTGACATGATCTCTAACTAGCACAAGGCTTGTTGCAGAGATTGGGATGTACACACTGAAAACAGACCAATATTTTTTTCATTATTGGTGTGTTTTTTATTATTTTATTATTTTTTTCAAGCTCGTTCTCTAATGACCTCGGGCATACATTAGAAAAACAAAATAAAAGAAGAAAAATCATAAATGGAAAGGAAGTTCTATGCAATCGCAAACAAGGCGGACTCTACCATAGAAAACCTACTGATTTCTAGCAAACAAAAAGCATGATGGTTCCACTTAGATTGTTTTCTAGACCAGCTTCTAATCCTTTGAAAGGGAATTCGTTACAATTTGAGTAAACCTCTCTGGAATCAATCTGGGTTTAAGTAAATTGAATAGAGGCGAGGGAAGCTTCTAGATCTTTGATACCCAAGACCTCACCGTATTACAAGGCGGCGCAGTCACGCATTCAATTTACAGAAACCGTCATGAACTTCGAAGTATGCTTAGAGAGTAACCAATATTTTTCGAACGACTTTCCTACCAAGCTCGTTACCTTATAGGTCTCGTTATATTCCAAATTTTAAAGCTTAGGTTCACGTTAGGTATCGTTTTCCTAAGGAGGGCAAGAAGAGAACGGTGATGAAATCCGAACTCTTATCTTGTATGGCCAGTCCTTGCCCTTTACTAGGAAAATAAAACAGCCGTATTCAATTCCTCAACATATATGCAAACGAAGGAATACAGTAACTCGCTAACAAGGGATTCGCGAGTGTTTCGACAAACTTACCTCCCGTTCCAGACGGGGGATGAACCGTTGTTGTCGACTCGGGCCACGACCCCTATGTCATGAACGAACCCGAGGGGCCGAGGTGATATTGTAATCACCGTCCTTCTCTGCAAACAGTTGATATTTAATAATACCCTTCCGTAGGGTTTAAAAATAAAAAATAAAAATAGAATGTCCAAGTCCAAAGTCCAAAATAAAGTGCAAAAGAAAAAGAAAATTACAAGATTAGAGGAATCCTAATACAATCTAAAAATAAATAAAATAAACTTTTTTTTTTTTTTTAATTTAAAATAAAAACTTCTTTCGCTTCCTTTCCTTCGCCTTTACAACAGCTACTCCGGCACCTGTTGAGCTCAAAATAGATAGTTAGGGTTTCGAAGTTTTAAAGCAAAAGCAAAAATAACAAAAAAATAACAAAAATAAGTGTAAAATTGACTGTGAATAGTTACGAAGATTGAATACTTCTTATAATTCTTAAAGGATATCTCATACTTCTTATACTTCTTCAAGGATATCTCATACTACTTATACTTCTTCAAGGATGTTTCATACTTCTTATACTTCTTCAAGGATGTTTCATAATTCTTCAAGGAGGGTTCATGGTAGGCTCGGAAAGATACCTACTTCTATGTATAAACTGCAAGTGCACAGTGTCGACAAGAAACACAGGGCAAGCACAGGTCGAACCACAGAGACTTGGAGAGTGTAGAAGTTGATTCTAAATCCTGATTCAGAGAGTAACCAAAAGGGGTTTGATTTTGTCGATACGACGATATGATTTTCAAGTGACTGAAATAATAAAAGTAAAATATGCAAATAACAAGATATGTAAACAATGATAATATGGATACTAGGGTATTCAAATCCACCAATAACCTATGATATGCATTCAACTTGTAATATTATTCTTGTCCTTATAGTAGATTCAAGTCTACCGTATAACTAAGCTGTTTCTCCAATGGATAATTTAATCACAACTAAAGTATTTCTCCAAAGCATTAATTGTCTAATTAAGCACAACTAATCTAAAGATCAATATTTGTTTAAGCATGAGTTGTAGCATAATCAACATAGAGATATTCTAACTACAATGGATACATGGCATACATTGTGAGAGCAAGATGTTGAAAAACTTGGATTAAATTATATCTTTAAACAATTCTAAACTTTCAAGAACAAGATACAAGATATGAATACATACCAATGAGATTAGGGCTTCATCTAAACCCTAGTAAATGAAATTAGAACATGAAGAACATTACAACAAAATTGAAATTTGATAAACTAACATGAACAAGCTATTCTTGGATGAGTTTTCAACACAACAACCCTCTCTGTTTATACACAAAAATTCTCTCACACTTGGGATCCGAATTTCACAGTAGCAACCACTCAACAATTAAACAAAACATGTTTTCTTAATTGATGGATAGAATGGAATACAATGGGGGTGAGGTGGATGTTTTGGAAAGAATCCAATGGGGGTGAGGTGGATGTTTTGGAAAGAATCCAATGGGGGTGAGGTGGAAATGGATTTGGGTCTTGGGTTTTGGATCATGGGTTTTGGATCATGGGTTTGTTTAATCCCATGAATTTGTAAACAGGTTGCCACTGATGCGCGAGCGGGTTGCAACGCTTCCAACTTTCTTCTCTTTTGTCTTCTCAATTCTTCCAAGCTTTATTTAGTACTTAAAAACACAAAATTAATTAATACAAATATTTATTCTTGAAGATGGTAAGAATGCAGAATTTTGGATAATATATGACTTTGAAGCGCGAAAGATGAGTTAAGTGCCAATGAAAAGGTGTATGAATATGCAATATTTGGCACTCATCAGTTCATACTTCTTATACTTCAAGGGGAAGATTTCTTGTTTACTTCGCAGCAACCAGAAACTTCGCAACTTAAACTGAGGCAGATATTCTAATACTTACAACAAGAAGTTATCACCTGAAGAGAAATAATAAGGGGAAAGGGGAATACTAAGCTAAGTCTTCAAGATAATTTATTTCTCTTCATGTGATCAATTTATTCAATTTATGCAAATCAAGAAAGTATTCAATTAGAGAAAGGTAGAACCATTATCGCAAAATAGAAAGTATACTTCTTAAGGGACACAAATAGTAAGCAGAATTATTTGTAAAAAGAAGACCAACAGTAGCCAAGAGAAAGAGTTCAAAAGAAAGAAAAACAAGAGGATTAACGATAACTTGAGAAAGAGGTTTATCATGCTTAGAGCTCTTCATCAACATTCTGTGCAGTGGTTTCTTTAAGATGAGAAGGATCATCAGTAGTGTTCAATTCTTACGAAACATTAACCTTTGTAGAGCCTTCAACGGGAGTTTCTCCTTGAGGGATAGATTCTTTCTCACCATCAAGTCCTTCATCATCACTATCGTAATCAAAGTCACTATCAGGATCACGAGCAACTTCATCATCAGATACAAGCATCTAACCCGGTGCATATGCACCGGTTGTTTTGAGAGTGTCTATGCGCAGGTTGCCAAAATTGGACTGGTAGACGAAGTTTTTTGCTTTTTCTTTTTTATCAGAATCTTCAAAGTTCAAACCTTCTCTCCATGCCATCCTAGACACTACCTGACTGCCATATTCATGAGTAAAAAATGTCTTTGGAAAATAGATGCCCACGTACTGTAGGCGTTTGACCTTGGCTCTTGCTGTTTGTCACAACAAAACATACTTTAAAAGGAAATTTCCTTCTTCATAGTAATAAAAAAGGTAATTTTGCGGCAGTACTTCAATAACCCTTGTACCAATTTGTTTTACAATTAATATGTTCCGTTGCAAAGACCCATGCTCTCATTTATGTTTTGTGGTAGCATAACTGGAACTTCATTTTTAAGTTGCAAGTGACGTTCTGGAATTCTTGGATAATGCAGGGAATTCAGATATTTATTATAGTATAATACATCATGATGTTGAACGGATCATGTGACTCCTACCATCGGGGAAATGTTGTATGAACTCAACAAATGATGTGTTTCTCCTCGGACCGTCGAAACAATGTAGTGCTTAATTTCATCCACAGTATCGTTTGTTGGTTCCAATACACATCTTACTTTTACAAAGGGAGCAATTGGTAAATGTTAAGGGTTTGAAGATGAAACCATTGTTCATGGTTAAGCTTGCTTTCTTAGAATCAGAGTAGTGTACTTCATTTCCTGTATAATGAATGATAGAACTCCATCTTTATATAGATCGTTCATTTTCCGATTGTTCATACACATGTAACGTACTCTTATGGTGTCTCCATCTTTGTCAAAATTTTCATCTTGCCCAACCTCCTGCCACTACTTCTACATTTTGGTGAGACAACACAATTCCCAAAACTTCTCGATCGCTGATATCATTTTTGGTTTCAAAGTTACACCAATAACAAAAAACTTCATTGTTTTATTTTTCTGAGTTGCTGATTGACGTTATTCATCGTCAGTTTATATTGCATCTCTTTTAAGCCATCCGTTACTCTCCTCTATATCTACTTAGTGTGGAATGTTAGTGCAAACTTTTACATCCATTCGTTAATTACATATGATCAAACAACACAGGAATTTCATGATTAATAAGGGCTACTACCAGGATTACTGGGGGCTGATACCATTTAACCGATCCAATGGCCAGGATCGCTTAAGATCTTGAGATGGTATCATCCCCTAGTAATCCTGGAAGCATCCCTTATAAATCGTGAGGAATTTTGTCAAATAAAGTATGTGCAATTTAGAGAGTGAATAACAAAAAATCATTACCTTGAAATGCTTCTCGTTCTTCGTCCTTTTTTAGTGCAAACTATTACATCTTCATCCTCAAACAACTGAAACAATGAAGGAAATGTTATGCAAGCCGGAAGTCTCCCAAGGTGAATTTAAACAATAGTGGATGTTTCACCCAAAATATGGCATGTTGTTACCACAAGGTGTCGTACATACATTGAAAAATATCATCCTATGATTTATCTTTTCCTCGTATGCATGTGGTTGGCTATCCGTATCCATTGCAATCTTCGTAGACGCCAATTGGCTGATGCAGGAGGAGCATTATTGGTTATTTGGGAAGCCAATTTTGTCAAACATTTATACCAGAAAAAAGAAGAAGAAAATGACCTGTCTTTTGGTAAGATATTTGGGACGCTGAACTTCAGGTTCAACTCAAACAAAAGACGTATCCTTTCCAAGCAAAGAACGTGTCCTTTAGTATAAGATTCAAATAAGATGTATCTTTTGAGATACTGAACAAAAGTAGATACTCAAACCAAAACATAAATTCCCTTCGTAAAAAGTAGGCGGTTGAAGTGATGCAACGCGTCGTAATGATTTTACAATTAGGAAACTGTTGATGGAAAATGGTTGTATCCGTTGGTCGTTAATGGTTGTGTTTTCTTTGTGTATTTTTTTCTTTGAAAGGGTACGTTTACTTTTGAATTTTGACGTAGTGACTCTTGAGTTTTGCCAACTCGATCGCATCTAATATAGGAGTGATTATAGAATTTGCCAATCATATTATGCTGACAGGGCAAGGATGTACTGATGTGGCTTTACTAAAATCAAGAATGATTGTGGAGTCGACATATGGCGATTTGGGGGTCCCTTATTATAAAGAAAGATTTCCAGAGGCTTAATTTTCTCTGGAGACAAGGATTTTGATAAGAGAATGTTGTTTACGTAGACTTGAGCTTTCAGATGACCCTCATGAAGTAGATCCTTCTGGTGGTTAGTATCTTCAATATCTTTAACATAAGCAAGATAGTTGAATCTTCGATTGGCACGATCACGAGAATTGATCAAACGGGTAGAAAGCAAAGCGTTCTTCTTGCGAAGCTCAGAACAAGTGGTCTCCAATCCATCTTTAGCATTGCGAAGATTGTTCTCAGATTCTGCGAATGAAACAAAATTCAAAGAGTCAATTCTGCGAATATAACAAAATTAAAAGGTATATCAAAGGCAGACAAATTTTAATGACTACCTTCTCTTTGTGAAGTAAGAAATTGATCTAAAGATAGACAACAATTCTTTATCTGATCCATAGCTTTATCAAAACCATCACCAACTAATCCTTCAAGTCTGGATTGAAGATTTTGATCTTTGGAGAGAAGAAATTTTTTATCCTTCGCAAGTTTTGCATTAATGTTTTCTAGCTAGTTGACAATAGTCTTCTTTAAGTTTATTCTTCTTAGTGTTTAAGATTATATTCTTGTTAAGAAGGGATTTCTTTTCGGCAGGAAAAGAATTTCTCTCTGCATCTGAAGACTTCTTTATTTCCTCAAGTTCACCTTTTAACAAATAGAAGAGATTTTCTTGATCGCAACATTTACTCTGAAGAATATTCAATTGTTTCGAAGAAATGACCATTGTATTCAAATACGAACATCTTTCTTCTGATAAGGTATCATTCTCTTCTAATAAGGTTTCTATTCTTAAATCGGCTTTAGTCAAAGAAGAAGTGAGCTGAGATATTTCATCGTTCAAGAATTTTTGATCGTAAATCTGTTGGGTATTCTCTTGGAAAAGGGCATCTAAATTATCAAGAGCACATGAATGAAGACCAGATAAGTGGGAAAACTGGTTCAAAAGACTTTCATGCTTGGCTTGAGATTCTTTTGCGTCCGATTCATGGTGAAGTGCCAACATTCTACATTTCTGGATTGATTCTATAAAGGGGAATGGGTTTTAATGGGTGTTTTAAGCATGCAAGAAATAGAAGCAAACAAAAGGAGAAAATATAAAGACAATAAAAATACCTTTTAATGCATCATTCCTCTTACGAAGGATCTCACAATCTAGAGAATCATTTTGAAGCTGATGATTCTCTCTACGAAGATTCTCACACTCCACTTTCAAAGACTCCTGAGTTTGGAGAAGCAATTCAACTTCATTTTCCAAGGTTTGACGTGAAATAGAAATATCAGGATTGATGAAGTTATTGAGCGTTTCGCAAAATTCAGATTGCGAGCGAACATTTGAAGACTTCGCAGTATTACTCAAAACATCAGATAACATCTGGAAAGCTAAGTATATTCCATCTCAAACTTCTTGAGGAAGTGGGGAAGAATATGAAGGAATAAGAGCAAGTTTTAAATTGCTTGGAGCAACAGCATTCAAAGGATAAGGAGTTAAAATGGATTTTTCAAGAGAAGGAGTTGAGGAGGTAGCTTGCGAAGGTTAATCTTGAAGAAGTGTTGATAAATTGAAAGGGGTAGGAGACTGAAAACTGGGTAATGGAGTAGAGGCTGGAGTTTGCGAAGAAGTGCTTTCACGAGGAGGAGAGGAAAATTCTTTATCAATTACAGGAAGGAAGTCACTGTTTGAAACTGATGGCTTGGATTTGGTAATACGAAATCTCTTGGTAGGGTTGGATTTTTCATTGACCTACGAATCAAAACGTAGATTAAAAACTGAGGCAACAATATATTGTTTCAGAAGGAAGACAGAGTATTTTAACTACCTTTTGATTCTCGGGTTTTCTTCTTCGAGGGTTAGGACTTGAGTTTTTAGTTGAAGGTTTCATCGGGGAAGCAGTTTTACTGAAAGAAATCAAAATCAAACAATGAATTAGACAGAAATAAAAGAAATAAACAAGTGAAAGATGCGAGAAAATTACCTTGGAGAACTCATGATGGGATTAACATGAAGAGAAGACGATAATCGAAGAAGTGAAGAGAGAAGAAGATGAAGTAGCAGAAGTAAAAAAAAATAAAATAGAAAAGATAAGGAATGGAATAAAAGGAGTATATATAAGGGAATAATTAGGAAAAGACGGTTATAAAAGACGTGTTCAAATTCTGTAACGGTTATATTCTCACGATCATTACTTCTTTGCAGAAATGACATGAGAAGAGGCAACATGTAGGTACCGAATATCGTAAGAGGTTGGGTTACGAACATCGTAATAAGTATAAGAGGAAAGTGTTACAATATAGTGCGATAATAGAAGAAGCACGAATAAGTATGAAGGCTTTGCGAATATAGAATTAACTTGCGAATATAAGTTGCGATACTTCGCAAGATAAATACAGTTGTACAAATTTTACTATAAATAGTAGTTCAAATGTTAAATTTGAGAAGTTCTTTTAGTGAGTGTGAGGAAAAATCTTAGGAAAGAGAACAGAGAAAGTTGTAACTGTTCCAAGTTCCATTGATATATTTCTTTGTAACCAATTGAGAATATTAATCAATAAATTGTCATTTTTCATCAAGAATATCTTAAAGTTTTACGAATTCTACTGAGGGTGTAGTTGTAAGATTTCTTGCAACTACATTTACGATCTGAAAAGGGAATTTTCTTGTCTCAGCGAAAATATATGATTGACTTGTTGAAGGAAACCGGTATGCTGGGTTGTGAGCCGATTGGGTCTCCTATGGAACAAAATCATGGTCTTGAAGAGTGTTCTGATCCAGTACCAGCTGACAAGGGGAAATACCAGAGGTTAGTTGGACATTTGATTTATCTTTATCATACAAGACCTGACATTGCATATGCTGTAAGTGTTGTAAGCAGATTTATGCATAATCCAGGTCAACAACACATGAATGCAGTAATAAGGATACTGAGATATTTGAAGTCCGCACCAGGCAGAGGTTTGATGTTTTCAAAACATGGACATCTCAATGTATCAGGTTACACCGACTCAGACTGGGGAGGAAAAGGCGATAGGAGAAGATCGACATCTGGGTATGTTACCTTTGTCGGAGGTAACTTAGTAACTTGGAAGTCTAAGAAACAACATGTTGTTTCCCTGTCAAGTGCTGAAGCAGAATATAGGGCAATGATAAAAGGAATTTGTGAATTTTTATGGTTGAAAAGGCTTATGGGAGAGCTTGGTTTTCCATCTGAAAAACCTATGAAGTTGTTTTGTGATAATCAGTCAGCAATCAAAATTGCAGAGAATCCGGTACAACATGATCGAACGAAGCATGTGGAAATTGATAGGAACTTCATCTATGAGAAACTTGAAGAAAACATTATTGAAGTACCATATGTCTGAACAACACAACAGCTGGAAGATATTCTGACTTAGGCCGTATCAAATAATATATTTAATGATTCACTTGTCAAGTTGGGCATCTGTGACATATATGCACCACCTTGAGGGAGAGTGTTGAATCAACCCCATCCAATTACTCCACCAATTACTCATCCAATTACTCCACCAATCACTCACTCCAGTCACTCCACCAATTACACCAATTACTCATCCAATTACTCCACCAATCACTTACTCCAATTACTAAATTATTTTGTAAATGTAAATTTAACTATAAATACCTCCTAAGTTTGGAGATGGATATACAATAAATTCTTAGTTGAATCTTAAGTTTAAGAGTTTAACAGTCTTTTCCCAAGCAAGTTCGTGTAATCCACTAGTCGAAGTGGTGCTGTGAACTTTGTTCACACACTAAAATGAAAATTGAAGTGGGACGCGGCTTACTCCATTACCACGTGTCTTATTAGTTTACTCCAGATTATCACCAACATTTCATACGGGTTATGTTAACTTCCGGAAATAAATTAAGAAGCTGATGGTGACTAATGTGGCAGTTCTATGCAATAATAGCAGTAACATCAGATTATGCCGAAACGGGACTCTTAAGGCAGGTAGGTGTTGTTGGCTAGTCGAGTTATGTTGTCTCAACGATCGACAACGGTGGAGGATGCTGAAGTGAAGGAACGGGAGATGTGGAGAAGAAAAATGCACAGCGGCAAAGAAGAGAAATGTCTCGTGGTTTGATTTAATGGTTTGGTTCAGCTGAAATGATGGTGCTGGTGATTGACAGCCATGGCGGGCTTGGCTGTACGAGAAGTGGCTACTGCAATCGGTGGTTGTGAGAGATCGGACATGGAAGAAACGAAAGTAAGCCATAAATTATGCTGTTGTTTGGTGGTATGTGAATTGTGCTCGATGCTGGTTTGTGTTGGAATTCTCGACCTCATGGCAGTGGTGGTCACTCTCGGTCTCTGCAACAGCAAATTAATTTGAGTTCATGAGACTTCAATGGAGGAGCGAAATGCAGCAGCAAACCTAGGAGATGAATACGACGGATGGAGCTGTGGTGTTTGGAACGACAACAGATCTCTGCAATTTTTTCAAGGAAATACATGATGGTGAAGTTGTTACTACCAGGGAACAGTGAAATATTAGCGTGGCCGAGATTTAGATGGTCAAGGAATAGACTGGTGATGGTGGACTGGCCAGCGGTTAGACGTACAGGGAGCCGAAATTGGAGGTTTGGTACGATTAGGGAAGCCCTGAACTGGTAGTAAGGAAATTATTGGGTCGATACTAATTGGACCCTAAACAGCAACCACATATAAAAGAAGGGAAAATTAGGTGGAGCAGGGGTGAGCATGGGCCGGTATGGACCAGTTTTCGCCTCATCCGCATCCAATCCATTACACTACGGATTTCAAATTTGGCATCCGCATCCAATCCAGATCCAACGGATTTGCATCCAATGGATGCACGGATGGACGGATTGGATGCGGATAATCCAATGGAGTTGTTTTCGTTAAAATTTATAGTAAAGAAAATAAAGCTAACACAAATAACTCCTTATAAAACCTATACATATCCTATATATATATACAAATATAAAAATGCCATATACAACACCCCAAGCAAACATCTTATAAATTCCTAAATGATTCATAGTATTTTCTATAACTATATAAATGCCCTTAATTTAACGGATATGGATGTCCAACGGATTTTAATGGTTGCATCCGGGCCCGGTCCGTTATCCATTGGATTTCAAAAATCCCATCCGCATCCAACCCATTAACGAACGGTCCGGACATCCATCCGCAAAAGAACGGTTGGTCCTAGTTAAATCCGCGGATTACGGGCCAAATGCTCACCCCTAAGGGGGAGACCCAAAAAAAATAATATTCTCATTGTCAAGCCCACAATTAATTTTTGGTACGGTGACACCCATAATTATATGAAATTATTAATGAATCAAATACATAACTCGTTATGCATACTATATTTTCAGGCATAACTCGTTATGCAGCCTAATTTTTCAGGGGTATAATTGGAAGCGCAACTTGGACTAACATATCTAAAACTCAGCGCCTTAGAATTTTACAAATTTTATATCGTTGAAAATACTTTTAAAAGAGCTACGCAACGAGTACAAACAAGAATATCAAATTTTTGTTTTTCACGAAAAATCGGAGGTGATCCTCATTTTAGGGAAATTTTTCGAAAACTTGATACATAACCATTATGCAGTCACCAAAAACGATGCATAACACATTCTGCAGACGCATAACGAATTATGCAACCATTTTCTCGACTGCATAAAAAATTATGCAATTGGATAACAAAGTTATGCATCTATAACAAGTTATCTAACCATTGTTTTGGTCGATTTTAGTGCGTACATAAAAACATTTAATGCATAATGCAGTATGCATCCATATTTACGGATGCATATCATGTTATTCATCTATTTTCTCGATGCATAAAAGATTGTGCATCAATTTTATCGATGCATAACGCATTATACAGTCATATTTTCGGATGCATAACAGGTTATGCATCCATTTTCTTGACTGCATAACATGTTATGCAAATATTATTATAGGTGCATAACGTGTTATGCAACCTTTTTTTTTTATTGGTTTCAATACTAACAAAAAGTAGCTTCATAACGTGTTATGAAACCATTCTCTGTACTACATAATAAGTTATGCAAACAAAAAAAGGCTGCATAACTTGTCATGCACCTACAACAATAGCTGCATAACGTGTTGTGCAAACATTTTCCGGACAGCATAACAAGTTATGCAACAAATTTTGTAGACAGAAAATGTTGCATTTGATACCCTTTTCTATGACAGCATTACAACCAACTCAGCTTATACATATTAACTGCACAACCAACTCCACGAACTCAACACAACCACAACTACTTCAACTCATCTTAACAAAAAAAAAGTTCGTACTGTGGACATTGTTGGTGGGGCCTCCTAGCTGCTGATTTTTGCATCTGTACGGTAACAACAAACACAAACACAAATCAAATGTAAAGACGTTAACAAAACACTTATCTAACATAAGACATGACTCGATACACATCTTATTATACACCGGAAACACAAAAAGTGAAAATACAAAGAATTCAGGTGACTAACATCAAATTCTGACAAAATCCTAATCATACATTTCTACTCACTCAAGCATTTCATGTGTACCTTCTCTAACGAATCCAGGGGATCCACTGACAATGCATCTGCTTGAACAGCTCCAAAATCTAACAAGACCTTTCCAATGAAGAGTCTATCAGATTTAATTTCAGATGTGAAAACAAAATATGGAGCACCAGTTACCACATATACATCATGCCCAGCTGCAATAAGATGTCAAACTACCTGCATTTCCCAACAACTAAACTTTCAGTCACATTCAACACTGCATCCATGTCATAGGCATACATATCATGCCCAATGTAGATGCATTTTACTACAAACTACATCCAAAGGATAGAAACGTACTAATCATCTCAAATGAAAGTAAACACTCCACAATGAACACAAGATATACGTGGTTCGGTATGATTACCTACGTCCACTAGGGTGAAAGGATGAATCTTATTACTTCGAAGTGTTACAAGGGTGTTGCTCTTAGTTGGATTTCCTTACAAGATGAACTTACTACTCACTAACTTCTTCTTAGTGTTCACTCAAGTTTCTCTCCCTCTCTCTCTCAATTACAACCTAACTTTCTTGAATACAAGTCCCTCTATTTATAGGAGAAGTTCTATACAGCCAAATTAAGGTGTTGGTCATGTTGCATCTATTCAGCAGTTCTGTGATCGGGCCGACTCATGTCTTCCCATATGGACGATGTATCCTGACTCCTCGCCTATCCTTCGTCCGAGCCGATCTCTTCAGGTGCTTTATTAACACGATGTCGCCTATCTTGACTGTCGCCCATACGGTTATCCGATGTGACCCGTACTTTCTTATATGTTTGACCATAGCACCTCGTTTGACCCGCCACGCCTTATCTTGTCAGCTTTATCAGAAGTCTGGGTCAAGTCTTGTCCGACATCATTACGCCCGATCCATGTGGCTCCTTAAATCTCACGCCCGTTAATCTTCGCTATATACTTCGCGTCTCTTCGTATTTGGGTGCACCGGGCCTAGGATGTTTCCACCTGGATCTGTGGATAATTTACACCTACACTCAACAATGTCGAAAAACTTAATTTCCCAGAAACAACCAAAATTTGGGTTGCATTCCACACTGCCAATACATACAAAACAAAGTCCACCCTAACCAGCTATGAATCTGATCATCAATTCAAACAAAACATTTTTACCACAAAAGCCAATATCAACCTATATTATTCTAGTCAATTTATATGAAAATGTATATCAACCTATACTACTTCCCATTAATCAATCAAAATCTCTAAATTAACTCATCAAAAAAACATCGTAATCTAAAAATCCACTGAAATTATCTAATCAGAAATGCTAAAAGAAGACGAAATTCAAAACAAAATCCCACACGTTATGCGATCAACTTGACGAATTGATACAAACCCGTTCTTCCTTATTGTCTGTAACATCATTATTCTCTCATAATCACAGAACAAAAACCTAATTTCTTTGACCAACATAACCACATCAAACCCTTTCATCATCTCTGTGAACCAATTACTCAATCTCACAGTAAACCCTAATCAGATTCAATTTCCGTAGCATCATCATCTCCATCTCATATTCATATCTGAATTTAATCCATCTCAGATTCATCCCTAATTTTGTTCTTCAATTCTTCCATCAATTCATCACAAAATCTGAATCAACTTGAGTGATAACCAATACCCACTCTTCTTAATCGCCACAACTCGTCGGGAATTCACGGGAGAGTGGAGAGGAATAAGAAAAGAATTGAAGAAGAAGAAGAAAAAAAAATGAAACAGAATTTTATAAATTTTGGGTTTAACAATAATTTTATCTCACAAAATGGGTGCGCGCCTTCATATTTGTGAGTGTGGCTTTCACAGTAGGAAAGATCCTAAGAATGGGTCTCCCTGTAGTTTTCACATAAAAGAACAGAGGAGCCATCAATTCATCACAAAATCTGAATCAACTTGAGTGATAACCAATACCCACTCTTCTTAATCGCCACAACTCGTCGGGAATTCACAGGAGAGTGGAGAGGAAGAAGAAAAGGAATTGAAGAAGAAGAAGAAGAAGAAGAAAAAAAAACGAAACCGAATTTTATAAATTTTGGGTTTGACAATAATTTTATCTCACAAAATGGGTGCGCGCCTTCAGATTTGTGAGTGTGGGTTTCACAGTAGGAAACATCCTAAGAATGGGTCTCCCTGTATTTTTCACATAAAAGAACAGAGGCGAACAAAGAAAGAGGAGGTCGGTGGACGGAACATAAGAGTTTTCTCTGTTAGTGACAGACGGAGAGATGAGAAGAAAAAGGTTGGCGGCTGCGTTGAAGCATAGATAGGGAAGAAGATGACTCAATTGGTTTAATCTCTTCTCTCTTGATTATCATTTTAATGGGTTTTAAGAAACCCATATTTATGTATTGCTAGACTTTTCGTAACTAGGGTTCATGGAGAAAGCTACTTCAAGCATAGACCATTATGAAATAATTTAGATTAATTTGGCATTAGGCTATTTTGAATAGAATTGTCAAAATACAATGTTTATGATTTATTGATTTTATAAATAATATTTGTTGTTGCTCCACCGGTTTTGTACGAAGTAAAAGCCTAAATGCATAAATATATTTCATGTTCCAATTTTATTTGTTATAGTATTTGATAGTCCATGCTTAGGTTAAATCATTTGATGGGTTATGCTTAGACGACGCAAATAGTGATTGTGAACTGATAATTATATTTTCAATAATCTTCTTGTCATTATAATTTGATAATCCATGCTTAGGAAACTCTGATGGGTTATACTTAGGAGATGTGATTTTATTATCGAAAGTTATATTAATAATAGGTGTTGCAATTTAACAAAGAAATAAACTCATATTTGGAATTCGAATTATTTTCGGTACTCAATTAGAAATAGTAGTGGAATCCGTTGACCCTGGGTACTGACGCTCTCTCTTATCATATCCATTTTAGTTTAGTTTAATTTTATTATTTCATTTTCCATTCTTAAAATCCATAAAAAATATTTCTGGTTAATTGATTGAGAATATATTGATTATTGGTATTTCCACCGCTCCTCGTGGGAACGACCCGTACTTGCCGTTGTCTGCATTGTAGACACCGTGTGATTGCGGTTATTAAATATAGGCGTCTCCGGATCCTATCATAACCCTACTTGTTAATGATACAATGACTGTCGTCATCTATTAGTATAAATTTATTAATGATACAACATTCAGGCAATGCTCATAAATCTTATATAAGAAAATCTTATATTCAGTACCTGAGTAGGAGTTTTGTTGTAGCTTTTCTACAGCAGGAGTCGCAACTTAAAGCATTAGGCTCATTCCATGTTACAACTATAAATGTATTTGTCTGCAATTTCATTCCACTTAGGAAATCAAAAGCAACAACTAAAAATGGATTAAAAAATAGCAGCTAAGAATGGATTCAGCTGAGAAGAACAAAGAATGAACAATAATAGAAATCAAAGAAAGACAAACTACAAAAATAAACTAATTCAATCTCTTATTTACTCTGATTCAATTCAGTAACTCATCAATATTGAGTTATTCTTCAAACTCATAACCACCTTATAAACCCATCTAAAAAATAGATCAATCCAATCAAACCCTAAACTAATAACTATCAATATTGAGTTACTCTTTAACCTCAATGCCTCATATTCTTATTTAGGTTAAACCCATCTCAAATCTTTCTCTAATTTTATCCATACATATAAGTCATATCAAACCCTAATTTTTGATTGCAAGGCAGAAACCTTAATTTCATGACAATTGAACAAAAAAATCAAACACATAAATGGAAGAGAATCAGTACTTGATTGAGTGGGTGAGTGATTGATAAACAATTGAGTGAGTGATTGATCGATCGAGAAACATAGTGGAGAGGTGACTGACGGACTGACAAGAGAAAGGAAAAAAGAAAGAAAAGGAAATAAGTCTATCGCTCAGTTTACTAGATTGATAATAGATGTAATTAGAAAATTATAAGTATATCCATGACTCTATCGGATATTAAACAAATGGATGGAGACTAATCCAATTCTGATAGGTTAAGGTAGAAATATACGATAAATATATGTATCCGATATCCAATAAAATGGATAAAATCTTATAGGATCCCAAATACTCGGAAACGGATTCCGGATATCGGATATATATTGACAAGCATTATTCTCTCTTTCTATTTCACAAAATTACGAGATTGTAATTTAAAAGAAAGGATAGCATTGTTACTATCACGAAGCTTCTTTTAGTTGGGTTGGGAACAAAAATATTCCATAAATGGAAAATCCATCGTCGATGTGTAGTTTGTATATATTGATGAATCCCTAGTTCTAGTGTTCATTATTTTCTGTCGCAAAGAGCTGCAACTAGTAACCTCGTGTCGAAGGCGAAACAAGACGAGACGTAGAATCAAATTTCTTTCTCCCTTGATTAATGATTTAGGTATGTATCGTATGAATCCTGCAAGTGATTTGTATTCATAAGATCCTAATTAAGTATAGTTTTCTCGACCTTTTCTTCAAGTTTCCGTCTAATTTTGTATTCTAGGGTTTTAAATTGTTGTTCGATAATCATCAGAATGAATGATCTCTAATTACAATGTGTAATTATATATACATGCTCTTATTGCTTCATTTTCAGCTCATAATTTGTATACATGAATGATCCAGTAGTGATTAATGTAATCTCTTTCGGAATCCACCCTTTTTGAATTTTGAGATGAATAATCTGATTAACATATAAACTACCCAAGCCGGCTAGGATGACTAAGCCATCTCAGTCATTAAATCTTTTGAACTATCTGGAAATGGCCGCATCGAAAATCTAAAAGAACGGGTCTAAGACCATATCAGTGATATTCAATAGATCGATAAACCAAGGTAAAATATTTGAGAGACCAAATCAAACAACATTGATTGAAAGACTGGAAGCTAACTCCAACGGGTCGATAGACCAAGGTAAATTATTCGAGATCGAGAGATCAAAAATGTCAAATAGTTTAATCCGGAAGACTAAAAGTTTAAAAGGTCAAGGAAAACCAAAGATATGCTCACAAGAGCGAAAGCGGTTATTAGGAGAATGTTAAAAGTCTAAACTTTAATTATGAAAATGGCATTGTGTTAAATATTAATGTTTAATCTTGATCACAAAATCTTTTATCCACAAATTAAGGCATAAACTTTGTATTTTACGCACTTATGAATAAGAACTAGATTTTGTGCCAGCTCCGCTTCGGATTCGCCTCGCCCCGTCCCGTCACACCATTCACCATTCACCATCATGCGATTGAAGTTATTTCCTAAAGTTAAAAAGCTACACGCACACACATTTTTCTTATATTATTTCCTAAACAACTAATTTGTTAGGAATCTTTTTCTTTTAACCATATTATTTATTTGCTAAAGCTCGCCTTCGGATTTGCCTCGCCACGCCCAGTCCCGTCCCGATTTGATTTTTTGTGGCACGGTTTCGCCTCACCCCGTTTTGAAATCAATTTTATGAAATGTAACTGAAATTTCATTTACAGTTTTGCTACTCTAGAAGATTCTATTCAACACATTATATAGGGATGTAGAGGCTAAAGAATGTCATAAATTTTTGATTTGGTGTAAAATGAATTCTCCTCGCCCGGTCGTGCATTTTTTAGTAGGTGTCGCTAGGCACATACATTTTTGATTTGGTGTGGCTCATCTTCGCCTCGTCCCGATATACTTTTAATTTGGTGTTTGTTATCTCTTTCCGATCATAGTTCACCGCGCCTCATCGCGTATACTACGTGTACAGTGTTGGAGAAAAATGAGTTTTTAATAAAATGTTTTGGTCTTGGTGTGGTTTGATCTAGTGACCTATGGGTCCAAGGATACTTGCTCATTTTATGAGTGAATGAATCTCTCTTTAGTCCCACATTGGGTATAATAGAGAAGGATCTCCACTATATAACCATATGCTTACGGATATGTTGTAAAACAACATTGTGGGTGGAATGGGTGGGAAAAAATACATATTTTAACCCATGCGATATGCGCGTATGCCATGCACCAAGTTCCTCTTCTACTCGGTTTTAATTTTTGGGCGAGTTTTTGTTTAGGAAATTAATTCCTAAAATATTTTTAGAGTTTTATTTATGGGTAAATTCCTTTTTGGTGTTTTACTAGTTTTTTAAAGAAAACCAAAACCTAACTTGATTTGCAAGTATCTTATCCTATAAATACAACTCGAAATTCTGTTTTCAACAAACTGAAAATTCTTCTTTTGTTCTAGGGTTTTCTCCATACGGTTTTTACTTCCATCCCCGTTGCTGAGTTTTAAGAAAGGGTAACTTGTGTTGTGCTAATATAAGTTATATCAGGCAGTCTTATCCTGGACACATCTTCGCTGTGAGGGGTTTAGCATTACTCAAATCGAGTATACCCGCGAACTAATGTGTTAAGGACAACTTGTTGAACCTATGATTCTGCCTTCGTCAAGTTATTTCGGTAGAGTTGTCTTGGATTAGTTCTTACATATTATTTTTGATACATCTAACGTGCTGTTAATTGTTGCAAGATCCCAACAATCTTAACACATTAGAATTCCTTGCAACGATGTCAACAATGGAAACAAAGATGAACGTTGAAAGACCACAGAAGTTTAACGGAAAGGATTTCAAGAGATGGCAATCCAAGATGCTGTTTTTTCTGAGCAATCATGATTTGGACGCAGTATTACAGGGTCCTCTTGATGTTTTGATGGATGCTGAAGAAAATACTGATCAAGATAGAGCGTTTTACACGCGGGGTAACTATATGGCTAAAAATCATATTATGAATGGTTTGGAAGATGCGATGTATGATTTTTATAATGCAAAAGAAAATTTCACTGCTTATGATTTGTGGATTGCGTTAGAAGCAAAGTACCAAGAGGAGACTGCAGGGAGCAAGAAATTTCTGGTGGCGAAGTTTTTGGACTTCAATATGACGAATGATAAGTCTGTTGTGGATCAATTCCTCGAATTTCAACAAATTATTAACGAGATTCTTGCTGAAGGTATGGTCATTGATGAGACTTTTCAAGTGTCTTCGGTGATTGAGAAGTTACCAACTTCTTGGTCGGAGTACAAGAAAAAAACTGAGACATGAAACTGGCGAGATCAACATGGTTGAATTGGGAAAGAAGATTCAAGTGGAAGAGATGTTGTGCACCAAAGACAAGAACGTGTCATCTGCAAGGGACATGGCAAACAAAGCTCATATGTCTGAACACAAGTCATCCAAAGCTGGAAAAGGTGACAACAATAATCGCAACTCGAAGCATGGACCTAACAAGAAATGTACGTTTCGTAAACCAGAATCTAGCATTATTAAAATTAAGGGTCCTTGTTGGGTGTGTGGAAATACTGGTCATATGGCAGTTCACTGTAGACAACGTAAGGATAAGAAGAATAATGCTAACTTGGTTGAGAAGAGCAAAGATGAGTTTTCTGCTGTGGTGTCTGAAGTTAATTTGGTGACCAATGTGATGGACTGGTGGGTAGACTCTGGAGCTACTAAGCATGTATGTGGGAACATAGACCTGTTCACCTCCTACCAGAAGGTAGGGGAAGGCGAGAAACTCTATATGGGTAACTCATCTGCTTCAGATGTTGCAGGAAAAGGAAAGGTCGGTCTGAAGCTCACATATGGAAAGACTCTCACATTGAATGAAGTTCTTCATGTTCCAGACATCAACAAAAATCTTGTTTATTGTTCTGTTTTAGATGATAAGGTTTTTAAAGTTACAATCGAGTCTGGAAAACTTATAGTGACTAAGGGCAATGATTATGTGGGTAAGGGTTATAAGACCGGGGGTATTTATAAACTTAATGTAACCTGTCCTGATTTGAAATTGAATGATTCTTCTGCTTACATGTGTGTGTCATTGAATGTTTGGCATGGTAGACTTGGTCATGTAAATTATAAATCAATGCATAAATTGGCTAGCGTAGGCTGCATACCCAAATTCACTTTAGATAAAAATCATAAGTGTGAGATTTGCGTAGAATCTAAGCATACTAAGAAATCATTCAATAAGAATGTCCAGAGAAACTCTAAACCCTTAGATTTAATCCACTCAGACCTAGTTGATATGAAGTTAGTTCAAACAAGAGGTGGTAAGAAATGGTTTATTACTTTTATAGATGAATGTACGAGGTACTTCCATGTTTACTTACTTAGATGGAAGGATGATTCCTTAGAATCCTTTAAGATATATAAAAGTGAAGTCGAAAACCAATTGAATACTACCATTAAAACTATTAGGTCTGACCGTGGTGGTGAGTATGAAATTCCCGTAGGAGATTTCTGTGAAGAACATGGCATAATACATGAGACTACAGCCCCTTATTCACCTTAATCCAATGGTGTAGCTGAACGTAAGAACCGTACCCTTAAGGATATGATGAATGCCATGTTAATTAGTTCAGGATTACCTTCGAATTTGTGGGGGGAGGCTATCATATCCGCCAATTACATCCTGAACAGAGTACCCTTTAAAGGATCAGATAAAACTCCATATGAGTTATGGAAAGGTAAACAACCATCTTATGAATACTTCAAAGTGTGGGGGTGCTTGTCAAAGGTGGGCATCCCTCCTCCTAAGAAAAATAAGATAGGACCCAAAACCGTTGATTGTGTTTTTATAGGGTATCCTGAGCATTCTAGTGCTCACAGGTTTATGGTTGTGAGTTCTGAAATTTCTGACATAGGGTTGAATACTATCATGGAGTCTAGGGATGCTGTGTTTTTTGAAAATGTTTTTCCTTTGAAACGTGACTCTCGTAAGAGGTGTTTTGATGATCCCCTAGACGTGCCTTCAACTAGTCAGTCATTACCTTTAGAGTAAGATGAACCAGAAGTAGAACCTAGAAGAGGTAAAAGGGATAAAACGAAGAAAACCTATCCTGGTTGCATTACATACCTAGCCGAGTCTGATCCACAGACTTATAGAGAAGCTATGACTTTTCCAGAAGCTCCATGGTGGAAAGAAGCTTCCATTAGTGAAATGGATTCTCTTCGAGAAAACGGTACTTTTGAACTTGTAGATTTACCTCCAGGGTGTAAGGCCATAGGTTGTAAATTGATTTTCAAAAGAAAACGTAAGATAGATGGAACTATTGAAACATACAATGCTAGGTTGGTAGCTAAAGGCTACAGACAAATAGAAGGTATAGATTTCTTCGACACCTATTCTCCAGTGAGTAGAATTAGCTCCATTAGGATGTTAATTGCTATAGCTTCTGTCTATAATCTAGAGATACATCAAATGGATGTAAAGACAGCGTTTCTTAATGGTGAGTTAGATGAAGAAATTTATATGGAACAACCTGAGGGCTTTGTAGTTAAAGGTTATGAAAAGAAAGTTTGTAAACTGGTTAAATCTTTGTATGGATTGAAACAAGCACCTAAATAGTGGCATGAGAAATTTGATCATGTGATGCTTTCTAGTGGTTTTAGAATTAATGAATCTGATAAGTGTGTTTATACTAAACTTGTCAAGGATGCCTGTGTGATTGTATGCTTGTATGTTGATGATATGCTTATACTAGGTACAAACATGGATGTTATTAATTCTACTAAGAAACTGCTGAATGAGAACTTTGACATGAAAGACTTAGGCCCTGCTGATGTCATATTAGGGATGAAGATTAGAAAAACTTCTAATGGCTATAGTCTGAGTCAGTCTAATTATGTTGAATCCATACTTAAGAAATTTAATCAGTTTAACTGTAAACCTGCGTGTACTCCGTATGATTCTAAGTGTAATCTCATGAATAATAAAGGTGTAGGAGTTAACCAACTTGAATACTCGAGAGTCATAGGAAGTCTGATGTATTTGATGAATTGTACGAGACCATACATTTCTTATGCTGTGAGTAGGTTAAGCAGGTATACTTGTAATCCAGGGCAGATACATTGGGATGCACTTATTAGAGTGCTGAGGTACTTAAAGTTCACAATGACCTTTTGTTTGAATTATGAAGGGTATCCGGATGTCCTTGAGGGATTTTGCGATGCAAACTGGATAACAGGCTCAGAGGAGTCTAAGTCTACGAGTGGATATGTATTCACTCTAGCAGGTGTGTCTGTATCTTGGAAGAGTTCCAAACAGACATGTATAGCTCGTTCCACTATGGAATCAGAGTTTATTGCGTTAGCTAAAGCAGGAGAGGAGGCCGAATGGCTAAGAAACTTTTTAGAAGATATTCCTCTCTGGCATAGGCCTGTGCCAGCTATATCTATACATTGTGACAGAAAATCTTCAATAGGTAGAGCTAAGAATAGCTTCTACAATGGAAAGTCTATACATATGCGTAGAAGACATGATTCTTTGAAACTACTAATCTCAACAGGCGTTATTTCCATAGATTGGACAAGGTCCAAGGAGAATATCGCGGACCCTTTGACGAAAGGTTTGTCCAAGGAGATAGTTAGTAAAGCATCGAGGGGGATGGGGCTTAGGCTCAATAATTAAACTTTCCATGACGGATACTCAACCTTGCTGACTGGAGATTCCATGATCAAGGTTTCGAATGAGACAACTAATTTATGGTAGGTAAAGGTAAACACTATCAGAGAATTTCATTCTCTGTCCCTTCCCTATGGTGCTGATATGATAGTGTGACTGCATGTGGAGGATGATTTTTAAATAAGTCTTAATGAGTTCCATAGTTTCAATTTGAGATTGAAGTGGGGTGTAGCAGTAAACACTCTTGATGAAACTCACCTATCTGAATGTGGAAGTGAGGCCGCTTCCTATGATAATTGAGCCAATTCTCTAGAGCATTCTGAGAAACAGGATATGTCCAGGGCCAAATTGGACAAAACGGCACGAACTTAGCAACGCCAGGAAGATATCATGCGTGGTGGTTGTCGCGAATTGCACCAAATGCTAGCAGTTCAAGACCTCAAGGACACTGTCTAGCAAGTAGTTCCGGTAACTTCTAACTAAGCAAGGGTTCAAGACCTCATGGACACCTTTGCCTAAATGGTATTTTCCTTACTCTGATTTTTTCGTTTTTCCGAGATATCATTCATGTGGGGCATTGTTGGAGAAAAATGAGTTTTTAATAAAATGTTTTGGTCTTGGTGTGGTTTGATCTAGTGACCTATGGGTCCAAGGATACTTGCTCATTTTATGAGTGAATGAATCTCTCTTTAGTCCCACATTGGGTATAATAGAGAAGGATCTCCACTATATAACCATATGCTTATGGATATGTTGTAAAACAACATTGTGGGTGGAACGGGTGGGAAAAAATACATATTTTAACCCATGCGATATGCGCGTATGCCATGCACCAAGTTCCTCTTCTACTCGGTTTTATTTTGTGGGCGAGTTTTTGTTTAGGAAATTAATTCCTAAAATATTTTTAGAGTTTTATTTATGGGTAAATTCCTTTTTGGTGTTTTACTAGTTTTTTAAAGAAAACCAAAACCTAAATTGATTTGCAAGTATCTTCTCCTATAAATACAACTCGAAATTCTGTTTTCAACAAACTGAAAATTCTTCTTTTGTTCTAGGGTTTTCTCCATACGATTTTTACTTCCATCCCCGTTGCTGAGTTCGAAGAAAGGGTAACTTGTGTTGTGCTAATATAAGTTATATCAGGCAGTCTTATCATGGACACATCTTCGCTGTGATGGGTTTAGCATTACTCAACTCGAGTATACCCGCGAACTAATGTGTTAAGAACAACTTGTTGAACCTGTGATTCTTCCTTCGTCAAGTTATTTCGGTAGAGTTGTCTTGGATTAGTTCTTACATATTATTTTTGATACATCTAACGTGCTGTTAATTGTTGCAAGATCCCAACATACAGATGAGTAGGTGACAATCAAAACGGAATCATGTTGTATTTCATACAGATGAGTAGGTGATAATAAAAACGAAACCAGTGTAAGTTGTATATTCTGGTGACCTAGCATTGCATAATCCTGAAGTGTTATATAGCTATGAATACCTAGAAAAGGTCGACTCAGCTGGTGGAGCTATAAAGATCCTTCCAACAAAGATAACAGTATACTCCCTGACCATGTCAAGATCCCATTAGAATAAATAACTTCCCTCCTAGTATACAAAAAGTGAGTCTCTCCAATGGGTGTATTACACTCTTTCATTCATTCTCTCTCCATTTCCACAAAATAACTATCAGCCACACCATTCAACTAAAATGACTATGCAAAAATACCTATTAATGCCAGATGAAAAATTAGACTTGTTTAAGGTTGCACTATATACCAATTAAGGTTGCACTATATACCAATTGGGTGTATGACGGTAGTGCAGGTAGCATTGCTCACAACTTATGCCAATTGTGGAGCCTTTGGAATCCAGATTTTGCATATGGCACCGAGTCAAATGTAGAGCTCCATCCATTTATGGAAAAATCATGATTAAGCCTAAATATTCTCCACTCGCTGAACTTTACCACCATCACTAACTACCTCTTAAAACAGGTGCTCGCTTTCACATTATTAGCTCATACTATCGCTTTCACACCATTAGCTCATACTATCGCTTTATAAGCGGTGGTCAGAAGTTCATTCAGAAGTTCATCTGATTTGAAATCTTCAGTTCTACATCGAAAATTGAACATTCAGAAGCTCCTCTGATTTGTAATCTTCAGTCCTAATTAATTCCCATAACCATCTGGTAAGTAGACAGTTGCTTCAACTACCTGCAATGACACAGTCCAACCAAGGCATCATGCTCAGAAAAACTATCTGAATTAATATTTGAAGCAGTATTACATAAAGATTTCAATTAATTAGGATTACCATAAAGCAAGAAGAAACGTACTAAAAGTTTGAAAGATTTTGAGGACATATAATATAGCTGGTCAAGTGATATAATAAAAGCATCAGTGAGATAGAAATTACACTAACCTCAGTATGGTCATCTATGTCACTTCCTTGTTTGAGTTTAACTGCAGTATGTCTCACCAAATGTGCAATTAGTAATCTTGTCTTGTGCTTATAAGCATAAAAATGAACTATGAGAACCATTACAACACATAATCAAAGGTTATCAAGATACAATCCTCAAAGTACATATCATGAGTATTTATGCTTATTTCCACCGAAAAATCCCAAATTGGTTTCTACTTATTTACCCCAAAAGGAGTTTCCAAAAAGAATACTTATTTCCACCAACATGGAGACAGTGCGCATAAGATAGTCCATGGAGAAAAAGCACAAACACTAAAAAATCCAATTGTGATCATGCAATCCTGGCTTTTTTTTTCTTTATATTATTCCAGTAGCAGTTTTCATGTTATTGAGCTAAGCAACGTCAGATATTAATAACTAAGCACCTTCCTAGAAGAAAATGTTAGAATAGAAAAGAACTTACAATTGAACATCTTGTCCTACAGATCTTAGAAAAAAATTGCTCGTCCATATGAACTAACCTGCAGTAAAAAGAACCATCCAGTTATCTTATAAATGCTCTAACTTCCTCCCGTTAGTCCGAGCTACAAAAATATATAAACCCAAGTGATAACATTGTTTGGTCATGTAAGATCGAGCTAATAAAGTTGAAATAATCAACACATCACTGGATGGAACTTCTTCCTGAACAGAACAAAACTGCAAATCAACCAAACAATTTCAAAATCAATATATGTCTAAAAAAACAATTGATACAGTTTTAAAATTAAAATTCCAAATTTCTTAAAAACCATCTTCTAACTATTGGTAAACAGCTAACGTACCATGGTTAACTGCCACTAACAACTCAGTTCATTGAAAAACAATAGCTGCAGCTAATCTGGTCTTTAGTTCTTCCGGAACCCACCAATTTCTCCACCAGTGACACTCATCGTTCATCACCAGCAATAGAGTTTACTCTTCAAAACATTAGGATGCCCTAAAAGCATACTTTGTTTTGTTGATTAGTTAGCATACTGTAAGTCGCTATTGAGTTTACCTTCCATTCTCACAAAATCAATCCGTTAGAAGTCAATTACTGCAATAGGAGTTGATAGTCAATCTGCAGTGGAACAAAATAAATAAATATTAATTAATGGTTGGTTGGTTGGTACATATGACCGGTTGAATTAAGGTGGTGGATACTTTATAGAAAAACCTATATATAACCATAGTGAATATCTCTCAAGCAATTGGATGAAATAAGGAAAGAAAAAAAAGGAACAGAAAAGAGAAATTAGTTACCCCGTTCTTGGATATGATTGATTATCGCCCTTCATTGATGATGGTAGAAGAAGAAACAATGTTGGTCTCTCCGAATCAACTCCAACAAAACTCCCCATAGAATTGAGTATGAACAATCCAAAGTTGGACGAAATTTTCCAAGTTGTATTGATCATCCAAAACAAATCCAGTTAATATCAGTGTACACTTGAATACCCATAATGATGCACATCATTCACAAAGCCAGGCTAGATATCTTTCATATAATCATGTGAACAGAGTATATTTCAATGCAAACATAAAGAAATTCCAGCATAATCCATCTAAAGTTAATTACCACCCAATGACATAAATGTAAACAGAAACGACAATGTACTTTAGTACCGAGAAAGTCGAAAACACACCTTACAGAAACCATTGTTTGTAACCTAAGCCTACACCATGGGAAGATTTTTTTTTTTTAATGTGCGAACAAATAGAAAATAGAAAATTATTGTGTAATTCCGACATAGCCATTGTCACCACAGGATCACACTAAACAATTACACCATCGGTCGCCCCATTACTGGCGTGTGCTTCAACAGGAAGCCGGTACCTATACCGGGGATTGTAAGACATTAAAACTATATGATTTTATATATACTATAGTATCTAACCACTTCATTACTTAGAAGTATCCACCTTCTTTTCTAGCATCTGACCACCTTCATTGTGTCTGCGCATACAACAATATTGTTGGAAAAACTAACCAACATATAATATAGCTGGTCAAGTGGAACGTAATCAATTAAGATTCTTAGGCACAAACTTTAAGAGTAGATCGTGACTTATGAGCGTTACAAAAAGTAGAAAATGCTCACAAATTTGATAGCATCGTTACTGCACAACTTAGCTTACTTCCATATCCTACTGTTGATTCACATGTCATTCACAAATGGAAATCAATATAAAACAAATAAATCATATAAAGGAAGAAAACTGACCCTAAATCGGAGAAAAGCCTATGTTTTGAACTGTTGAGACATATGAGTTATCGAAGTAATACTACATAGGAGGAAAAAAAAATCAATAGATATGTTTCCCAAACTTTGTGATAACATTTAACTTGATCCAACATTGTAATTATCTGGATCTTGAGAATATCCTTGAAGATGGCAAAAAATATATGTTGCATAGACGAAGTCGGTTCACTTAATCTTCATTAAGAAATTTGCTACACAAAACAACACTACCAAGGAATGACGACAAAATATATTATTGAAGGAATTTGAAGATGCATGAAAACTCTTGTCCAAACAAAGCAATAAGATAAAAAAAAATCCAGTATCATGAGAAAATAGGCTGTCATAAAATCAGTCTTTTCTATGCGAGCTCTCGCACCTGAATTTAAAATGAAGCATCCTTCAGAATATTCGACAGTCTGTGTTAATCCATGAATTTGAAAATAGGTTTTCTTTATGGCTCGATTAGTTGCTCCAAATCGATTTCTATGGAAAGAACAACAAACTCATATCTTTTTACCAACCCATATTTCTCGTTATTATTGCTGGGAATCAGAAATTACAACAAATCAAATGGAAATCAATACGAAAGATGAAGATACAAAATTAAATATGAGGCATCAGTAACTCATAATTTCAACAAAAAAAAACAAACAAACCCAAATACCCAATTTTTATCGGATTCAAAATCAATTAAAATAACGAATGGTCGATGAAGATAAACAATTACATTTCAGTTTTAAGTCTTCTTATAATTAAAAAATTAATATTGAACCCTGAACACAACACACCGTAAATCAATAATTTAGGAATTCCAGTAAAATTGAGTCTCAAGAGAAAAATCACCAAAAGTATGACACTTAGTATAGAATATACACAACAACCAACTCCAGCAACAGTTGATGACTGAGACGAAAAGGTAATAAACCCTAGAATATGGTGAACCCAGAAAAAGCTGGTTTTGCCTAAAAAAAATCG
Source organism: Papaver bracteatum (assembly GCA_023529315.1). NCBI lineage: Eukaryota > Viridiplantae > Streptophyta > Magnoliopsida > Ranunculales > Papaveraceae > Papaver > Papaver bracteatum. Next base: position 204,436 of record JAJJWX010000567.1, on the reverse strand, counting down.
AATGAGAACAGCTGAATCCAATTTACAGTCAGAACCCTAGAATTGACGACCTAATTCGTTATTTCAATTAAAACCCTTTCAATCAAAACCCCCAAAATTCAATTTTCAGTCAAAACCCTAGCATTCAACTATCAATCTACAATCAAAACAAACAGTAGAAACATTCAAAAAAAATCATCAAAGTTTACCTTAAACGCTAGTATGTTCTTCAATCTCGTAGACAAAGATAATTCTGATGCTTTTACAGGTCTTGGATCCCCTAGATTTTTTTTTGTTGGTTTTTTAGCCGTGAAAAAACAGATGGAGACCGAAGAGATTAAATTCCTTCTGGAGTTTAGTTTCATGGAGTTTCAGATTGAGGAAGGGTTGAAGAGAGAATAGGAGGGAAAAATTGCAAGTCTAGGCTTCTCTACCTGGTTTCACTCTCTGCTCGTGGTTTTGGGAAAGAATAGATTACCTCATAAAATAAATCGAAGGAGAACAAAGAAGGAAAGAGGCGAGAGATGGAGGGCGGTACAGAAGAATGGTTTTTAGGTTTTGTTCCAAGATTTTTTTTTTCTCTCTCGATTTTGGTTTTTTTCTTTTTATTTTTTGGATATAAATTTATTAATTTTGTGAGCAAAAGCCTTGTTTTTCTCTCCTTTGAGTAAAAGGGGAACGGAGCAATTCCAAGAGTGGGTGAACGTAACCGTCGGAGGAGGAAAGAGGTATTTTCACCTTTCCACGTAGGTCCTTATATGACTTAGGATTTTAAGGGAGTAAGATTCTCTCTTTCCCTTCTCTTTACCTTGTGCGAGACAGTCCTTTTCTTCTCACTTTCTATTTCACAAACTTACGATTATAAAGAAAGGTTATGATGGTAATTTAAAAGAAAGGATAACATTGTTACTATCAAGAAGCGATTATATAAATGGAAAAGCCCATCGTCGATGCGTAGTGTGTATATATTGATTAATCCCTAGTTCCAGTGTTTATCCTTTTTTGTCGCAAAGACTCGGAACCTTGTATCGACAGCGAGACGAGACGTAAAATCAAATTTCTCGTTTGTTTAACGATTTAGGTATGTATCATATGAATCCTGCAAGTGATTTGTATTCATAAGATCCTAATTAAGTCTAGTTTTCTCGACCTTTTCTTCAAGTTTCTTTCTAATTTTGTGTTCTAGGGTTTCCAATTTTTGTTCGATAATCAGAATATATGTTATTATTTTGTCAAATCTCTTATTTCACATGCGTACTTGTATATATATATATATATATATATATATATATATATATGCTATTATTGCTTGATTTTCAACTCATAATTTGTATGCATGAATGATCCAGTAGTGATTAATGTCAATCTCTTTCGGAATTCACCCTTTTTGGATTTTGCTTTACATGTATATATCTATGTCCTTATATGTTTCCAACTCATCATAAATCTAGAAAGTGGCTTAGTATCCTTTCCTGGTTAGTCATTGAGGATTGATTTTCGAATCAACTTGCAAACCCTGTTGATGCCCTTATTCCTGGGTAGGTGTATCATAGAAGATATGACCTGTTTTGGAAATTCACTCTTTTCTGCTTTTTTAAAGTTCTGTGATTTTTATTACTAAGCCTTATCTTTCTCTTCTTTTTCCATATGCAGATACAGGTCGACATCACTTCTCAATGGAATTTGTTACAAGACCAATTGAGAGCCAGTATTTTCTTGAGGCCAGAAAGGAAGCCATAGAAAGGTATCTTGGCACGTCTGCCCTGGAGGCGGAAGTCGAGTGCATGCTTACTCAGGAAAGACAACTTTCTCTCGATTTGCAAAGAAGAAATGAATGGAGAATTTTTATGGGGATATGGCCTGAGAAATATAATGTATTATCAGAAAACAAAGACCTGCAGATGGATGAAGAGACCAACATTATAACTTTAACTGGTCTCAGAATCTTTCCCGAGGTAGGAGAACAAGGTGGAGAGACCACTGTTGGCACCCTTGAAGTCCACGTAAATGGATTCTTCTATAAAACCACCAATCCAGATTTCCATTTTCAATTCTTGTACAGAGGTGTAAAAAAATCTTTCTTTCAAGTTGAAGATGAGAAGAGGCTGCCTCTCTTGCACTTCCATTTGTATGACCCCATCAAGGTGGGTGCAGAAATGAGACAGAATATCCAATTCCATTTGGTGCAGACCCCTATGGGACAGAGGAATGATTCAGGTAAGTTTGAGGAAGAGAAGCAAATCAGGAATGGGGCTCGTAGTGAAGATCTAAAGAACTTTGTCTGCAATGTCCAAAAAAATTGGAAATACATACCTGTATTCCGCTGTTATCCGTTTTCTGGTGCTGAGATTCATAAGAGGGATGAATTTCAAGGAAATCTTCCCTCCAAGGAAAAAACCGTCTTTGGCGTGACTTCTACTGCTCTAGTTGGGCTTGTAGATGCACCTTTCGTTGTGGTCAACCTAAACGAGATCGAGATTGTTTATCTGAGGCTTAAACCTATGGGAACAGATATGACTATTGTTTTTTGAGACTTCAAGTGTGATCCGATTCAAATCAACTCAATTCCCATAGATGTTCTTGGTCGCATAAAAAGCCGCTTGAGGTTAGCCTATGTGACGTACTATGAGATTAGTGTTGATTTAGACTGGGGTTCCATAGTGAAAGGGATAGCAAATTCTCTACGGAAGATCTTCGTTGATAGTGGAGGAAAATTTTATGATCTTGAGAACTTTAAAGCTGCAAAGTACCACCCTCAAGTATATTTTTCCAATCAGATGAAGCTGAAGTAACTTACACAATTGAGTACGAGTACTGAAAGGAGTAATGAACCAGGTTGAGAAGAATAGGAGAGTGTTAACAATACTGCAGCTGACTCTCCTAAAGACTCTCAACAAGTTGCCTCTGAGCTAGCATTACGCTAGAGTCTACAGCCACTCTTTACGGCATGACTAGAGTTTAGAATTTGTTATCAAATCTGTAACAACTTGTAGAATACCTTCGAGTATAAATATATCTACTCTCTGCACATTTCAAGTGTGGAAGTATTCACCCTAATTATCTTTGTTTAACTTGGTATCAACCTGATCCAATCCACTCTTCCGCATCAAACCCTAAAAAAAAAAAAACAACCTTGCATATCATGGCAGATACAACAACTACTCTTCGTCAGGTACAAATCCATCATCTAGTAACCTTGAAACATACGGAAACTAATCATCTCCTATGGAAAGATCAGTTCAGACCCATCTTAAAAGGGTATGACCTAACTGGATTTGTTGATGGAACAAAACCCAAACCGGCAAGAACTTTACCCAACAGTGAAACTATAAATCCCGAGTTCACAGCTTATGAACATCAGGATTCTCTTATTGTTGGGTGGTTGAATTCGACTTTAACCCCAGAAGTTTTAAGCAATGTTTCGAATCTTACCACTACAAAGGAAGTATGGGACAAGCTGGAATCTGAATATGCACCAAAAACCTTTCATCATCAGATGAATTTGAAGAAACAGCTACACAGCATGTCCAAAGGTAACAAATCTCTTAAATCCTACTTGGATGAAGCTAAATCATTGTTTGCTCAGTTGGCAGAGTCTGGATGTGCTATTTCTGCTGATGAAAAAAAAACAGGCCATCATCAATGGTCTTAACCATAGTTATGATGCAATTTTCACTGCATTAAGTACGGTGGAAGGAATGGATATTGATACTTTCTACTCTCATCTTGTCACTTTTGACATGAGAATCGAACAACAACTATCATCGTTACAGACCCCAGTTGCCAATGTTGTTGTTACCAACTCGGCGTCATCCAGCAGAGGAGATCCACGAAGGTTTAATAATCAAAACAGGAATCCGTATCAAAACAACAACAACAACCAATCAAATGCTCGTCAGCAATAGTCTCAACGTAATACTCAAAGTGTTGAAAAGTGTCAGATTTGTAAGAAGAAAGGGCATCTTGGAGATAAATGCTGGTTTCGTTATGACAAGCCAACCAACAATAACCAGCGTACACCAGCAGCCTACATCGCTCTACCTGGTGGAAATACGGACAATCAATGGGTGACAGATACAGGCGCCACTCATCATCTTACGGCTGATATGAGAATCCGGATAATTCCCCATGAATACAATGGTACTGAACAGGTTCATGTCGGAAATGGTAATGCCCTGGATATTTCTAATGTTGGTAATGCATATTTTACCATTAATTCAAGGTCATATGCACTGAAAAATATCTATCATGTCCCTAAAATACAAACCAATCTGTTATCGGTCTCACAGTTTTGTAAAGACAATGATGTCTATTTTGAATTTCACACTGGTTTTTTTGTTGTAAAGGACAAGCGCACGGGGAAAATGCTGCTGAGAGGGTTCAATAAGAATGGGCTTTATGTATTTGATGGAGTTAATTTGCTAGAGAGTCAAATAAAACCACAAGCACTGGTCTCCTCTTCTCTTCCTATATGGACCAGCGATTAGGACATCCGATGCTGAGTACCGTCTCAAAGATATGTCATCAGTTTTCTCTTCCAGTAAAAAATAAAATTTTTGAGTTTTGTCACTCTTTCCATGTGAGTAAAAGCAAGAAGTTATCATTTTCTCTTAGTAGCACTGTTTATGATAAGCCATTAAGCTTAATTGTCTCAGACATTTGGGTCTCTCCATCTTTATCAAGAACTGGTTTTAGGTATTATATATTGTTTATGGATGTCTTTTCTCACTATACATGGGTAATTCCTCTTGTTCAAAGATCGGATGCATTGCAAACTTTCATTCTCTTCCGCAAACAAATTGAAAATCTTACAGATCATAAAATAAAGGTTTTCCAATCTGATAATGCACTAGAATATAAAAGGTTCACTTCATATCTGAATGAGTCAAGCATCCAACACCGTTTTTCATGTCCTCATACGTCTCCTCAGAATGGTTTGGCAGAGCGTCGTATCAGACATGTCACCGAGTCTGGTTTAGCACTTCTTTTCCATGCACACATGCCTAGATCGTTTTGGGCAGATGCCTTTGTCACTGCATGTTATCTCATAAACAGGCTACCAAAATCAACCTCAAATACAAAAACTCCATTAGAATTGTTGTTCAACAAGTTACCAAATTACTCCTTCTTAAAAGTCTTTGGATGTTTAGCTTAACCTTGTTTGAGACAATATAACAGTGATAAGCTTGAGCCCAGGTCATTACCATGTGTATTCATTGGCTATAGTAATTCCCACAAAGGATACATGTGTTTGCATAGAGAGTCAAATAGAATTTATATTTCTAGGCATGTTCGATTTGAAGAAAACTCGTTCCCATTCTTATCTCTCAAGCAGCGATCTCCGGTGCCAAATCCAGGTATTATACCTTCTACCACAAGTATTTTATTTAAACATCCATTTCAGCATTGTTATGCGCCTGTAATACAGAGTGAGAGTATATTACCGTCAGATGTTCAGAACATTTTCAGGGACTGTTACTCTTCCAGCAACACTTTCTGACAATGCTACAATGCCGGCTTCTGCATCCTTAATTTTCCCTAACTACAGCCCATCAAATTCAGCTGCAACAAGTTCCTCTGGTGTCCAAGATTCAGCAGCTTCGGCAACGAAAGAAGTGCAAAGTGGACAGACGGCTCATACCATGGTTACAAGGGCGAAAGCTAGTATGCACAAGCCTGTTCAGAAACTCTGTTTAACAACGTCAAAACATTCGTTACCAGATGCTGATTTTATGGAGCCAACTTGCTTTTCGGCTGCACGAAAAATTCCGGAGTGGAGAGATGCGATGGATGTTCAAATCAGTGCCCTCATTCGAAATGGTACATACTCTCTTGTCAAGTATGAACATGGAATGAATGTAGTAGGATAAAAATGGGTGTACAGGGTTAAGCAGAACCCCGATGGCATGATTGAGCGTAGAAAAGCGCGTTTGGTCGCGAAAGGCTTTAACCAGCAGCAGGGGATTGACTTTGGTGAAACTTTTTCACCAGTTGTTAAGGCTTTTATGATCCGTCTTGTGTTGTCTATTGCTGTGATGAATCAATGGAAAATCAAGCAATTAGATGTCAAAAATGCATTATTGCATGGAGAATTGGAAGAGGATGTCTATATGCAGCAGCCACAAGGGTATGTAGATGAGAACTATCCAAACCATGTGTGCAAACTACACAAATCACTCTATGGCATTAAACAGGCACCTAGAGCATGGTTTTCGAAGCTAAGTACTTATTTAATTCAACTGGGGTTCAAGGGTTCTATAGATGATAGTTCTCTCTTTATCCGTCAAACTTCTGACTCGGTTTTATATGTTCTAGTGTACGTAGATGATATCATTGTCACCGGCTCACGGACAGCTGAAATTTCTCAGTTGATTGCAGATCTTGGTACCGCGTTTGCGTTAAAAGATTTAGGTGACCTTTCTTTCTTTGTGGGGGTAGAATTGCTAAGGCAAGATAAGGAGTTGATACTTACTCAGCGTAAGTACATCACAGATCTTCTAAAGAATACAAAACTTGATGGGGTAAAACCAGTCAATACACCATTGGCAGCAAATGCGAAAATTCAAAAACTCGGCACCAATAAGTTTGAAGACGCTACTCTATATCGCAGTCTTGTGGGTGCGCTGCAGTATTTGCATCTAACGAGACCTGACATATCTGTCGCAGTTAATAAGGTATGCCAGTATATGCACGATCCTTATGAAGAGCATTGGGAACTTGTCAAAAGAATCATCCGATATCTCAAGAGTACGCTAGATTATGGTCTTCATTTACGTCCATCCAAGGATTTTACTTTACAGGCCTATTCTGATGCTGATTGGGCTGGAAGTTTGGATGATAGACGGTCGACAAGCGGCTATTGCATTTACTTTGGAGGTAACTTAATTTCATGGAGTACAAGGAAGCAGAAAACAGTGCCGTGGTGTTGCAATTTCCACATCGGAAATTATTTGGATTCAATCACTTCTACATGAGCTAGGAGTTACAGCTTCTATTCCAATTCTTTGGTGTGATAATTTAGGAGCGACATACTTAACAGCAAATCCGGTATTCCATGCTCGTACCAAGCACATTGAAATAGACTACCACTTTGTCCGTGAACGTGTTGCTGCAAATCTTCTTCATGTCCGGTTCATCATCTCAAGAGACCAACTTGCGGACATATTTACTAAGGGACTACTCGCTCCAAGATTTCAGATTCTTCGCAGCAAGTTGCAACTTCGCCAGCTACGGTACAACTTGAGGGGGAATGTTAACAATACTGCAGCTGACTCTCCTAAAGACTCTCAACAAGTTGCCTCTGAGCTAGTATTACGCTAGAGTCTACAGCCACTCTTTACGGCATGACTAGAGTTTAGAATTTGTTATCAAATCTGTAACAACTTGTAGAATACCTTCCAGTATAAATATATCTACTCTCTGCACATTTCAAGTGTGGAAGTATTCACCCTAATTATCTTTGTTTAACTGAGAGCAAAGCAGGAGAAGTCGAGTTTGGACAAAGCAGTCACGGGAACCACACATTATATTTTCTGCTGCTTCTAGTTTATGTTTAGTTTAAACAAACGTTGCTTTTGTTAATGACATCTATCTATGCATAGGGGAGTGTTATGCCCTTATTTTTAGAAGTAGGTTTGGATAATGATGTTATTGAAGATATATTTTCAGTCTGCAGTATGTCCTCCTCATATCCATTAATAAATTCATTGGTTATTTTTATCCAATGCATTCCATGTATTGCTTTTGTTGATACGTGAAGCTTCTCATTTAATTTCAGGACTTTACTTTGTGCCAGTAAATCCGTAAAGCATCTATAGCTTATGTCATCAACTCGATCCAAGATAGGCAAGTTGCTAACAATATCGGTGTTATACTAAGTGTATGCGATGGTGAATTTTGGCATTACAAAACCGCTACATTGACAACAGTTGTTTTTCCAGCACTACTTCTTCCTCCTCGGATTACCACGAGTATGTAACATGTGCTACTCTTGGTTCTGAAGTATGCAATACCTGCACGTCAAATTTGTTGGGTGTTTTATTTTTGTTTGGTTTCTTTCTTACATGGTCTATGACTTCTGAAATAATGGAGATCCGTTTAGAACTCCAGTAAATGTTTAACGACGTAATGGAGAAAATAGCGAGAAAATGAATGAAGCATTCCTGCACCCCTACGCCGAGTAAGATTCTCTCAGGTCAAGCTATGCTGCATATGTATGCGTTAAGCATACAACTATTCCTAGAAACAACCCCTGATTTCTGTATAGAAACCATTCACCCTCAAATATTCCAATTTTTATTGTGTAATTTTCCCAGAAATAGCATGGCAGATTACTGTAATTTCATTTTGGTTTCCTATATATGTATGTATTATTTCCACTTTAATTAGGTGCCTGGACTTCTGTTTTGAAACCAGTTCATATGATATTTAGCATGAAGTTCGGCCCAGCTCAAAACAAATGGACAATGAGTTTATATAAACCATTTTTATTTCTTTTTTATGGTTTGGAATAGTTATTTCTGGAATTTACGGGATCTACCTCTGCAAGTCTGAGGGTTGGCGAGTCTAATCCAGTTCAAATTAGGGAAACTAATTCTCTATATAATAACAGAGTTTTTTAAAGCGTTCTCATTCACCGGAGCTCCAAGTTGATTCTCGCTCCTGGTTGATTTTGATCCCACCATATTTATTTTTTTGGTAATAATATAATTTTCGGCCAATCATACGGAATAAAGAAATTGCCTAAAACTACTAAATCTAATACAATCTCATAGTACTACCAAAAATATATATAAAAAAATCGTTCTGAATATATTCAATCCTAATTTAAATCCCAAATGAGTAGATAAAATCCTTTAAAATATATTAAATTTTAATTAGAATATAATTTTAAATATGCAAATAAATTAAAACTAAATCACATCAAGATAGACATTATTCATCATAAAATTATTAAATCAATCATAAAACAAAAGAAAAAAATAATGTCCAATGTCCAATATCTCATCACAGTTTTTATGACTAAAATAATCCTAATTACAGTTCCAATCTACCGATAAACTTATTCCAACGATATAAATGAACCTTGATCAAATTCCGATCAATAATTGAAACATTAAATCACAATACATACAAAATTTTGGATACTTACCCATAAATTGAATCATGCTTCCTCTTCTACAAAGAATTGATTGTTACTCCAGGCCAATAATCGAAATACGAGTTCGTCAATAGAAAATCGTGATGAACAATACATGACATTAAGAAAAAAAATTAAAATGAGGGAGAAAAAAAATAAAAAAAACGTTAATAGAAAAATGCACAAAATGAATGAGTTTCAGTATTATTCTTGTTATTACTATTTTTTTTTTTTGAAGCATATTACTATTTTTCTTATTATTTTTAATTCCATAAATAAATGAAAAATATTTTTCTTATTATTGTTAATTCCATAAATAAACGAAAAATAAATAAAGTTTCTATATATTGCTGGATATATGGGATATGCTCATTATTTTCTTAGACAATAATATTCCAACAAGCATTAAAGGAAAAAAAAAAGGTACATGTTGCTATCCTAAAATATACCTGGTATCCAAATATAAATCATTGCGAAAAAAAAGGAAAAAAATCGTGAAAATTAAATATATTTTAGGCGTGTCTATATAGCCATCAAATATTATCTACAAATTTATGGTAATTTATCAAATCTTGATAAATAAAAAATTAGTAAGGATTTTTTCTCCCTTTTACTCTGATGACTAAATAAAGTATTATTATTAACCAATTAGTCAAGAATAATACATTAAATGTGATACGCCATCCAAAATTAATTAAATTTTCTATGTTTTTAGATATAATCAAGATTGTTTTCCAAAAATAGTCTGCATGTCTCCCTATATAAGGTGTTCGAGCAAAAGCCAAACATCATTTGCTTTGCCCGTTTTTTTTTTCTTTCCACTTTAGGGTTATGCATTCTGATATTCTCTATTAATTTGTAGATATTCTAAAAAAAAATTAGTTGATTGTTTCTTTTTTCTTCAATGGGCGTTGCTTCTCCTGCTGTAGGTATGAAATTCAACGTTAACTCGGTTTATGTTGGTTTGTTGGTACTTACTTTTGTTGATGTTTCATTTGGTTCTAACCACACCTTTCACAAGATTATTGTTTTTGCATCTTTAGATTATTGTTTTATTGTTTTTTTTTCTTCATGATATTACAATTAATTTTGTTTCTTTTGTTATTTTGTTTTATGAAGAACAATTCTCGCTGGTATTGTTTTATAAGTCAGAGAAGAAATCAGCGAGAAGACTCACAACAGCCTTCTTTTGAATTAACGGTGAAAGTCCATTTGGATCCATAGTCGTTCGTAGATACTCATATTTTGACAATTCGTTGACAATTTCAATTTTCAAATTTTTATTGGCAGTCAACTGGTTGCATACAATGCCGCTTCAAGAGACTACCAAGTTTCAAAATATAGGTATGACATCTGAACTTACGTCAATATGTTTTCCATCTTTCTGATTCTTGCAATCACATTCTTATTTTTTTCCTCAAATTATTCTTCAAAGCACTATTATATCAAGGATGTTTCCACCTCCATTCTTAAACTGGGCAATACAAAGGAAATTTTTGCATTTTCTTCCTTGAGGTTGCATCACATCCTCTTTGTTGATCTAATTAAAACAAATATGGTTCCATGCACCCTGTCAATCAACACTACATTGGGATATCTGTTGCTGTCAACGAGTAAGTAGAAGAAAGGAGAACATGTACATGATGTAATATCTCACATTAATAGGACTTTGAATACTAGCGTTTAGTTAGTTTGATGCTTAGGGTCATCTTTCTCCATACTTTGGGTACATTTAAAATATCAAGGAATTTTGTTTGTCATTATTAAACTGGAATTTATTAGTCTGTTCAGTTTATGGTGATTGATCTAGCCATCTATTATTAAACTGGAATTTATGAGCATATTGGAAATCAAACTTTAACATTGTCGCAGTTTCGAGTATAGTTTTGTTAATACTTTTTCACGAGAAATACATCCGTTAGAATTGATTTATGACAACTTTTTTGACGTTTTTCTGATTGGAATTGAAATCGACACTTCCTATCTAATGTTGCAGGTCACCGAATGCAAATGCTTAAATTCTTTGCTTCAAGTAAAACTTTTTTGATTTGTAAATTATGATGGATTAATTTGCAGGTCACACATGGAGTGCTGTCACAAGATTTGAACACGTTGTCGCAACTTTGCGGTCAAGTTCTTTACGGGACTGTAATATGTCCTTGCTAAATGTAGATACATTTTACTACCAACTACATCCAATGGATAGAAACCTTCTACTTATGCAAATGAAAGTAAGAACTCAACAAGAGACACAAGGATATACGTGGTTCGGTATGATTACCTACTCCACGAGGGTGAAAAGATGATTCTTATTACTTCAAAGTGTTACAATGGTGTTGCTCTTCCAAATGAACTCACTTGTGAGACGATCTATCTCTCAAATTTTCTTCTTTCTCTCGTGATTAAAAGTCTCTCTCTCTCCCCAAAATACAACCTACCTAACTTGGATACAAGCTCTTCTTATTTATAGGAGAGGCTACACACAACCAAACTAAAGTGTTAGTCAATGTATCTAACTTGAAGTTCTGCTCTCGGGCATGTTTGCGTCGTCCCTTCTTCTGTGATTATGGACGATGTGCTTCGTTTCCTTAACAGTCTTTCGTCTGAGCCAATCCCACTAGATGTTGTCTTGGTGCGACGTCACCCTTCCGATCATGTTTCCCTTTAGATTGTCCGATGTGACGTGTATCTTCTTATTCCTTTGACTGACTCTCGTAGTTTCACCAGACATGTCTCGTCTGTCAGCTTTTTCAGAAGTATGGGGTCAAGTCGTGTCTGATAGCTGTTGAATGATCATGCCCGAGCCACGCGTCTCCTTAATCTTCGCGCCTGCTAATCTCTATCCCATTCTTCTCGCTTCTTCTTCTTTGGGTACATCATAGCTTAGGATGTCGCCACCTAGCCCTGTGGATAATTTACACCTACATTTATGCCCCTTCTTTCGCTCGTGTGGCAGACACGAGTGGAAGAAAGTCTTCCCCGCTTCCCACGTCCTCGTTCATGCCGAGATTTCCGCCATGCAGTCCCCCATTAACTCCACTTTATTACCTGTAACTGTCGGCGTAGGTTACAACTCCTCTTCTTTAAATAGCCCCGCCCCTATTCTCTTTTTTCTTCTTTACCATTTCTTTTTTAGTTTCCAAATGCTGTAACTTTTCTTCGAGATTCTTCACCACCTTCTACCTCAGTAAGTCCTTTTCTGCTTGATTTTATTCCTTCATCTCTTCATCTCCGAGTGCTACTGTGATAGCAGTTACGTTTTCGTCGTCCCAACCTCCTTCATAAATTTCCGGACTCTGTACTATTCCCGTTCATGGCTTCTTCTCCTTCTAAGACTGATAAAAGGTGTGTGGATGATGTTTTTTCTGAGAATGACGCTTTTTCCCTTGCTTCTATGTTTTAGTTTGATAGTCCCTCTAAGTACGATGATCGCGCCATGAAATCTATCTTTCCTGATGGTTCTCCTTCTATTTCGTGCAGGTCCAAGAAAAGGGTGAAAGATCTCTCTGATGAAGAGTTCATTGAGCAGTTGAAAGAGAAGTACGATCTTCAAAATTACGAAGTTACCCTGATCTCGGGCCAAAACAACCTCTTGAAGAAATCTGACATGGAGAAGTACGAGAAGTCGGCTGATTGCGTGGTCATTACTCTCGTCCAGTTGGAGCAAGGGCTTCGTCTCCCTTTGTACAACCATGACAGCCCCTTTTATTATGAGATTCTCTCCCAGATCAATCCTTGTCGTGCTTTGGCTCAATGGACTAGCAATACTTTTCGAATTATGGATGAATGGAGGGCTCACCGAGATGGTCACGGCTCTACCGCCGAGTGGTCGACCTATAAGCCCGATGACGCTCCAGAGTATATTGTTGCCAATTTCCTTGTCAACTATCAAGATGGTACCTCAACCAATGGTGATATTGCTGGTTTTGCTGCTAGTCCCCATTGTCAAATATCCATGCCCAAGGGTGTTGAGAGGATGATGTTGGATTCCGATCCCATGGGCCAAGGTTCTAATAGGCGACCCCGTCACACCAATGATCCAATCTATCCCAGAGTTACGCTCCTTGTCCGAGGTCTTATTCTACATGGTAGATTTCCATCGCCTTCATTCACGGCCGAGCCCTATCCTTTCTGGGTAGTTAACGATGATAGGGCCGATAAGGTATGTGTCTCCTCCTACTTTCCTCAGTTTCTATCTTGTTGGTTCTTGCACAGATTGGTTATTTGTTGTCGTCAAAGCTTCAGGGCGACTCTACCAAGGCTTCCGCATCGTCGAGGAAAAGAGGTACTATCACAAGGGATGAGGAAGACCAGGGGAAGGTAACAAACACAATGTTTTTATTATAAGTACATGTACTTGCCCCTTTTTTTTGCCTTCGCATGTTCTGACGAGAAGCCTTGTGCAGAAATTTGCTAGGCGCGATGATGATGAAGCCGATGTGGAGGAGGTTGACCCTCAACCTCTTAGACGTAATCCTCATAGGGGAAAGCATGTTTCTAAGTCGCAGCAAAGGCCGGAACCAATCTTTGATATCCCCGATGAAGATGAAATATTTGGCGAGGATATCTTGGACGACAAGGGCGATGGGAAGGAGAAGGACAATAAACAAGGACCCCAAAAGACGCTCAAATTGGAGAAGACTTGTACTGCTAAACGGATAGTGTTTCCTATTGTGCCCCAGATAACTGATGGGTCGTCATCTAGCGTTGAAACTTATTTCACTGTCTCTGGACCTATCATGAACTCTATTGGAGCTCTTATTTCCCCCGACTTTGGAGCGTATACTGATGAAGAAATGCTTAAAGCGGTGCCCCTCTACGGCGATATTGCTCAGACTCTTGATACGGTGATGAGTGACTCTGCATGGTTGGGAGATGTCCCACTCCTTGATTTCTTCTTAATCGTCGCCTACCATTCTAACTTGCTTACGTAGATCAGATCCTTAATCGAGTACGGTTGGATGCCGCCAATCGTCAACGGGAGAAGCAGCTGGTGGAATTTCTCCAACTTCAACTGCAGAACGAGAAGAGTCATGCGCGCGAGATGGAAATCAAGCTCGCCGATGCTCAAGGTATGTTACAATTTTATAAATGTTGACTTAAGTTGTTTGAGTTTATCGTGCCAGAATCCTGAGTCGGGTATCCTTCTTCTAGCCGAGATAGCTAGTATAGGTTTAGATGCTTCTTCGGATTTTAGGATCATGAAGAGGAAGTGGGATATTGAAAAGGATTTAGCGGAAAATCTCCGTCGGCAAATGGCAAACAAAGATGGCAAAATATATCGCCAAACTGAGGAGATCAAAGCGCTTGAAAAGTGAGCTAGAACGGTATCGTCAATTTGAGTATGATCCTGCAGAGATAGATAATTTATGGGCTCACTTAGGTTCTTCTCAATTTCTTGCTGCTGAGAAAACTTCCTTGGTCACGAACCTAGAGCAGAAGTTAGGCGCTTTACAATTGCAGAACCGAGACCTTCACGAGGACCGCCAACGTATATTGAGAGATAATGATGTAGTGGAGCGAGATAACTGGGACCTGCTGGGAAAAGTGAGTGAACTTGACAAGAAGACGGGCAAGCTAGAGTGGTGTAGGTCGCCACTCTCAGTGCTCCAAGTATCGCGTAATCATTTAATGGATGAGTGGAGTGAACATAAGAAGTATTACCCCAGCAATGAGTTCAATGAGAAATGCTACAACGAGATAACCATGGAATTGTCCAAGGACGAGGATGAGTTGTCCAAGTAGGTAGAGTCGCTTCAGTCAGTGTTACCAACTCTTTAAGGTCTTGTTGGCGATGTGCTGAGGCAGTTCCTTAGGCTTGGATTGTATTTTGTAGTTGTGAAACTGCTAAACTATGTTCATTGAATAATCATGCGTTGTTGTGATCTTGTAGGCGAGCAAGAACGTTCTCGTGAATTGGATTTGGAGGTCCGACGGTTGAAGCAGATCGAGGCTGAGTTGGGTTCCAAGCTGGCCGGCGCCGAGGAATCCACTTCTCATCTTACTCAGCAACTATAGGACAAACGCGTCGCCCATGTAGAGGATATAGACGAGAAGGTTCGGTTGGGTATCGAGAAGTGGGTGGAGAACAAGCGGCGCGAGGTTGCGCAAAAAAGTGCCGGCACTATTCCCCCCAAGGATTGAATTCCCATTTTGTAGTGTTGCGTCACTAAATCGCCCTTTGCCATGGGTTGTAAATCGCTTTGAACACTTCTCCCCTTTTTTACTTCTAATACACTACTTGTTTGTTTAAATGGGGGTGCTGCGTCGCTGATGCTGTTTGTTTTACTTCTGTTAAACTTTTCGTTTCGTATGGTTGCACGACACTTTTCGTACTTTCTTAATGGACGCATGACGCTATAGAATTAGCTTTTGTTTCTTATGTCATTCCTGCAATTATTGTTTATGTAAGTTAGTATTTTAACCTTTATGTCGAACACACCCAACAAGGAGGGTCATCGGTCCCAATGCCATGTCCTGATTGGGGTATCTCATCACTATCTCTTGGATTCAGTGGAAGGGTACCAGTAAACCTAATTCTAGGCTCGATTGCCCTGAGTGGTTATCGATCAACCAATCTCGGGCAAGCGTTCACATCAACTTGCGATGGGGGAGACCTTTAAAATGCAAGTAGGCCACCTAGCTGAGAAGACCTCGTGTTTTAACAACCTGTGGAACTGGTTTCCAACCACCATAACCCTTAGGCTACCTCGGCACTTGCACACTTCCACTGCCCCGAGTACGAATATCCAGGTGACTGTAAGACACCTCAGCACTTCCATACTGGATTTTCCCCGAGTACGAATGCCGATTCGAGTGTAAGTCACCTCGGCACTTCCACACAGGATTTTCCCCGATTACGAATGACCATTCGAGTGTAAGTCACCTCGGCACTTCCACATTGGCTTTGCCCCGAGTACGAATGACCATTAGTCGCTCATGCCCTATCTCGTACCCCTCGCGGTTTTAAAGAAATAGAAGACAAGAATGCCTTTTCACCGCACCTCCCTTCATGGGTGGTAGAGTTTCAAAAAATTGATGTTCCAGGGTTTGGGCTCTTCTGTTCCATTAAGACTGAGTAGCCGATACGATCCCTCTCCTGCCTTAGATGCAATTATGTACGGCCCACCCCACTTTGGTGCTAGTTTTCCGCCCTTTTTGTCTCACTCCCATTCAGCCAAAAACTTTAGTACTTGCTGCCCTGGTTGGAACTCTCTTGGGAGAACACACTTGTTGTACTCTCGTTGTAACCTTCTTTGATAGTTTTCCATTTTTTGTAGCGCTATCTCCTTTGTTTCTTCCATATCGTCGAGTTTTGCCAAAATTAGATCGGATGAGACGTTTCGCCTCCAGGCTTCCGTCCTAGTAGTAGGGATCATTCCTTCTGTTGGTATGATCGCCTCGGTTCCGTAAGTAAGCATGAACGGAGAGAACCCTGTAGCTTCCCTCCATGTGGTTCTGTATGCCCACAAAACGTTGTATATCTCCTCACACCATTCACCATATGCACCATCTAATTTCATCTTCATGTTGTCGGCGATCGTTTTGTTAGTGATCTCGGCCTGCCCATTACTATGAGGGTAGATGGGGGTTGCTTTACTCTTCCTGATGTTGTACATGTTGAACAATATATCAATGTTTTCCCCTTGGAGTTGTTTACCGTTATCTGATATGATGGTGCTAGGATCCCAAAGCGGCAGATGATATTATCCCAGATGAATCTGAAGACATCTTTATCTCAGATGTGCCTTAGTGGTGCTGCTTCTACCCATTTGGTAAAGTAATCCGTGGCCACGATCAGGTATTTTCTCTGACCTATTCCTACATGTAATGGTCCGACGATGTCTATGCCCCATTTGGAGAAGGGTCACGGGCTTATAATAGAGTTTAAGGGTACTCCTGGCGCCTGTTTTTTCTTGCCGAACCACTGACATTCTTCACAAGCTTTCGCCATTTCCTTTGCATCTTCGTTCATATACATCTAGAAGTAGCCCATCGTCTTTGCTTTGGCCGATAAGCTTCTCCCCGAGCTGTGATTTCCAGCAGCTCCATAGTGTAACTCGTGCAAGATCGTGTGGCCTTCCTCTTTACTTAGGCATCGTAAAAGGGTCTCTAAGTAGGATTTCCTATATAAGATCCCTTCCCTTAGCTCATAGGCGCCCGACTTACTCTTGATATTATTTATCTCAGCCTGACCTTTTGGTAGCTCGCCCGTCTCTAAATACAGGTGTATCGGCTTTCTCCAATCACCCTCCTTATATCGCCCGGCCATGTTTATAGCCATATAGATCCGAACTTCTGGTGTTTCTGGGATTGAGGGAGTAAGGAGCCTCATAACACAAATTCCCTCTATGCTCGGGTCTACTAGCTGTGAGGCGATGTATGATAGAGCGTCCGAGTGTCTGTTATCTTTTTGACAAATGTGGCGGAACTTAATGTCTAGTATTTGGTTGATGTAAGACTGGGCGAGTTCCCAATATTTTTGAAATATGGGGTCATGTGTAGCATATTTGCCAGTAATTTTCCGGATCACCAATTGGAAGTCACCATTTAAGCGAACTTCTTGTAGTCCTATTTCTACAATTATCCGTAAGGCATGGATCACCGCTTCATACTCGATGACATTGTTTGTTGCCTTGAATTCTAGTCTGAACGAATGCACTATATTTCTTCCTTTTTGCGTGGTGAACACTAACCCCAGGCCTGATCCCTCTTTGTTTGACGCTCCATCGACGAAAACTTCCCATCGTGTAGGACTATTGGCTGCTAACAGGTCAGCAGGTTCTTCTCGCTCTTCCATCATTCCCGGTATATCTTCCACCTCGTCTTATCACTAAGTGGGAAATCAGCTAAGAAGTCGGCCATTACCTTCCCCTTGATCGCCGTCCTTGTTTCGTATACCACATCATATTGTTCGATTAAGGCTCCCCATTTAGAGATTCTTCCTGATCGCCCTGCATTATCCAGGACTGCTTCAATAGGTGATTTGGTGAGCACCCGTATGCGATGAGCTTGAAAATATGTTCGGATCTTAGAAGCGGCAAAAGCTAGTGCAAGCACAATCTGCACCATTCTGGTGTAGTTTTTCTCCGCCGGGCTTAGTGTTTTTCTAGTGAAATATACCGGTTTTTCCACGTTCTCCTCTGTCCTGACCAACATTGCACTAATGTCATATGGTGTTGCTCCCAAGTATAGGGTGAGGATCTCTAACGGCTCGGGCCTCTGCAAAACCGGGAGGCTGGCTAAGTGTAACTTGATGTTTTGAAAGTCCTCTTCACTTGCATCCGTCCATTGGAACTGTTTTCCTTTCTTCATGATGTCGTAAAAGGTTTTACATTTGTCTGACGACCGTGACACGAATCTCCCCAATACTGCTACGCAAATATTTAGCTTTTGCACATCCTTTACCGTCGCGGGAGAAGTCATTTCTTAGACTACCCTGACCTTCTCGGGGTCTGCCTCTATCCCTCTAGGGGAGATGATATATCCTAGGAATTTTCCTGATGTAACCCAAAAGTCGCACTTAGAGGGGTTAATCTTCATCTTGTGTTTCCTCATCGTCTGGAAAATCTCTCGAAGGTCTCGGACGTGATCCTTAGCTCGGCGGCTCTTGACTAACATATCGTCTACGTAAACTTCTATGGTGTCATGGATCTTGTTTTCGAACATGTCTCCCACTAATCTTTGGTAAGTTGCACCAGCGTTCTTAAGTCCAAATGGAATCTTAGTATAACAATACAACCCTCATGGTGTGAAAAATGAGGTATGCTCCTGATCCTCTGGCGCTAACGGTATTTGGTTGTAGCCCATGTATCCATCCATCAATGTCATTGCCTCGTACCCGACTATGGATTCAACTAATTGGTTTATGCTTGGAAGAGGAAAGCTGTCCTTCGGGCAAGCCTTGTTCAAGTCGCTAAAATCAATACATATCCTAACTCCTCCTTTTTTCTTTGGTACCACGACCATATTAGATATCCACTGCGGGTAATGAGATTTCCTGATTATCCCGGATTCCCACAACTTTTTGAGATCGACCTCGACCACTGCCTGTAGCTCTGGTGCGATTCGTCTCATTTTTTGTCTAATAGGTTTGAACCTCGGATCAATATTCAAATGGTGACAATAGACCTCTGGGTCGATCCCCTCTAAATCATATACTTCCCAAGCGAACGCATCTAAGTTTTCCTTTATAACCGTCATGAGTTGTCTTTCTTGTTCATCCGAGAGTAGTGTCCTGATCCTCACTATCTTTGGCTCCTCCATCATCCCCAAATTTACTTCCCGAGCAGGCTCAACTGTCGAGAAATTAGATTTAGACACCTTGAATGGATCTGTCTCCTTTAATTGCTATAAAGGGTCTTGCTCTTGGGTCTCGCATGCCATGACCACTTGTGAAATAATCTCTTCTAGTTCTTCTGTATCCTTGACCTCTTTGGCTTTATTTTTCTCTCGCCTTTGTCGTGCTCGCCGATCCTCATTAATTTCAGCATCAACCTGCATGCGTTGTCGTGCCGCTTGGGAGTCGCCAACAACTTCAGATATTCCCTTGTAGGTAGGGAACCTTAATCTCTCATGATAGGCCGATGTCACTCCTTTAATCCCAGCGATCCAAGGACGTCCGATAATTGCTTCATAAGGCGAGGCGACATCGACCACACAAAAGGTAGTTAGAGTGTCAAGGTAACCCCCACCGTCAGAAACCCTCAGTGTTACCTCGCCCTTAGGGATGGTAACTGTGCCATTAAAACCATAGATAAGATATGTTGAGGGGATGAGGATGTCGTCCAACAGCTCCATTCTCTTAAACGTGTCGTAGAACAACACTTTGACTGAACTTCCACTATCTATGAGAATCCTTCTTACTCCCCATCTCTCAATTAATAACGTGATGACCAAGGGATTACTTTGTGCTTTCCCATTTGCTGGGACATCCTTAGCCGAGAACGAAATAGGTTGCATCATCCAAGGTTCCATTGGTAAGGTCTTAGCTACACTGAATATTTCCTTGCCATTGCGGTCTCTCTTGTGAATCCTTGAAGTGATAACTGGTTCGAAAGTGTAGTCTTGCATAGTGGAGTGTGAAATGGTATTCACAAATTGAGTTGACCTATCAATGCGAACTTGATGGACCGGTGCATCGGGCGCTGCTGTCGGCTGGGTTGGATGTCGGACGCACTGTCTCAGGTACCCGTCTTGAATGAGGTGTTGGACGATATCCTTAACTTCTCGACAATTATTAGTGGAGTGGCCTCTGTACTGATGGTACTGGAAGTAGTCAGGATGGCCTTTGGTTTCTTCAAACTGGACTCCCCTTGATGCTGGGTAATTCATATCGTTCCTCTACTCGACTTCCTTGAATACTTCCTCCAAAGGAGCGTTTAAAGGGGTGTATGATCGTGCTTCTTGCCTCGGCCTCTTCCATTTAGCCACCCACTCTTTCTTCTCATTACCTCTTGGTGGAGGGTCCGATCTATTCTCGGGTCGCCTAGTTGGGTTTTCCATAATCGCCTTAGTCTCGACACCCGCTTCAGTACTAGCTTCTTGTATTCCTCTATCTCTTGATTCGGCCTGGATTTCTTCAAGGGCGATAAAATGTTCTTGCATTCTTTGCATCTCCTTTAGGGTTTTTGTCTTTTTAGAAAACATAGCTACCCAGATGGGATCCGATCTTCCCAGTGCGTTTTCAAATCCAAAGATAGCTTGGTCCACGGGTACTTTTCCGATTTCGGTACACAACTTCCTCCACCTATCGGTCAAGGTTCTCAAGGGCTCTCTGAACCTCCGGGCGAGGGTGAATAGTTTGTTCATTCTTGTCCGAGCTCGGATGTTATGCATATAGGTTTCAAGAAAGGCCTCGACAAGTGTATCATAACAGTCAATCGATCCTGGTGGAAGTGAATAAAACCAATCTCTCTCCTCGCCCTCCAAACTGGACGGAAAGAATTTACATATGACTACCATGTTTCTTTTCCATTGAATTAATGACATAGTGTACATTTTGAGATGTTCGACCGCATCTCCTGTTCCGTCGAATCTAGAGGGAAATGTAGGCAAACTACACTTTGGTGGAAACGGCATTTGTTCGAGTTTTTGGGAAAAGGGTGTCTTCTCTTCCTCGCTCATAATCTCTGCCAATTTGTTCTCTTCACTATTTCCCGATAGCTCCTTCATCTTTGCCTCCAACTCTTTGAGTTTGGCTTATGTTGCTCGATCCTGTCGCCCGTCCCTTTCTCGCCTTTCCTAATCAGTGGAAGAGTTGTCGGGTGGTCCATATCTTTGTGTGTGTGTGGGGGGGGGGGGGGGGGGGGTGTACGGGAGGTGGTGGTGGTTGACCTGATCTCCCGGAATGATTAGGGTTGCTCATCCCCATCATAGGTGGTAATTGACCTGATCGGCCATGGTGACTCGACGTTCCCCTACTGGACGAACCTCTTGATCTGGTTCGCTGATTCCTCAACTGGTAGTTTTCAAACTCTAGGGAGAGGTTCCGTTGCAGACGCTCCCTTAATGGCGCTCCTTGTCTTCTTTGACTTTCTAAAATGGATAAGAGTGTCGGGTCTGTGCTCTCATGACTAGAGTGTCTGTTAGGGTGGTGTGGCCGAGTATGTAATGGCCTCGACATTGGTGGTGGGGGTAGTATCGGACCTTCCGCATGGATGGGGTTGGGGCCGACATTGCTCACTGCTGCTCGCCCCAACTGAATCTGCCTGAGACGCTCATGCTATCTTCCTAAGGATTCCTGGTACTCAGCTTGTTTCCTTGCTATTTGTCTCTAGGCCTGAGCTTCAAGTGATTCCTCATCGTCATCTGTATCGGAAGCTGTGAGCCCATCAATTTTGTCAACTCTCCTCTAGGTCAAGACAACCTGGTCCAAAGTTAGGGTGTCATCATCTCTCCCGAGATCCACTCCCTCATTAACAGTTGGCATACCTCGCGCTGCTACCCGAGATTCCTCTCGTGGTGGTTATCGATTGCCTTCTTGCCTCGGCCCTGTTACCCCTGTCTGCATGTTTCTTCTAGTCACTGTACGATTCCTTAACGTCCTCCTTTCCCCTGAAGTGCTAGCCATCGGGTGTGGTGCGCGGCGAGCCGAGTTTCGTCCGTCCCTACGTCAACAAATACAAAGAACACCTTACTTTGACCCGATACTTGGAACATAAGCACTCAAAGGGCGAAAAACACTTGACTGACACATAAAATTGTCACTACGTCACAGCCTACAGACACAAAGCCTACTCTAGTTCTGTCTGTCTACCTTACTTTGACTCTATGCTGACTTCAGTGTGTTGTGTCACTATTTATCCGTACGACGTCGCTTTCGATACCCAACCTCTGCATTTAAGATAGTTTTTCCTTTATTCTATGTTCTCTAAATCATCTAAACTCATGCACATGACGTTTTAACAGTACGGCGCATAAATCCAAAACTTAAGTTAAGCTCCTATTGTTCTTATTCTCCTAAGATCTTATTATGGCCGTCTTCCCTAGATCTTCTCCAAGAAATTTCCGACGACTAGTTAGCATCGCCGGGCAAGACATCTCAAGATCGGCAGCTTGTTATGCAAAAAAGACACATTAGATTTGACCTTTTGTTACTACAAACACTCAAACTCTGAAGTATCGCAAGAAAACAACTTATTTACCGCTAAAACTCGATCAACCATCAAAAACAAGTAGTCATCATATCAGCAGACTTTCAACCTAGCTCCGAACATGTGTTGTTAATCGCCGGTGAGCTTAAGAAGGCTTTCTGCTAATCAAACTGTTGGTGGGAGAAGAAATAAGAACATTACCACATCTTGTGAAGATGCTGGTACTGCTGTAACTATGCATGCAAACTAAATGATTCGAAATAACAACGATTTCAGCCATCAGAGTTTATCCTAGCTTCAACTAAAGCACTTGAACGTGTATACAGGAGCTTTGGATCGTCTCTGAAGGTCTACTAGGCAAGGTATCCGGAGATCTTAGTCGGATCCCCTTAGTCGGCGCCAGAATGTAGATGCATTTTACTACCAACTACATCCAATGGATATAAACCTTCTACTTATGCAAATGAAAGTAAGAACTCAACAAGAGACACAAGGATATACGTGGTTCGGTATGATTACCTACGTCCACGGGGGTGAAAGAATGATTCTTATTACTTCAAAGTGTTACAATGGTGTTTCTCTTCCAAATGAACTCACTTATGAGACGATCTAGATCTCAACTTTTCTTCTTTCTCTCGTGATTACAAGTCTCTCTCTCTCTCTCCCCAAAATACAACCTACCTTAGTTGGATACAAGATCTTCTTATTTAGAGGAGAGTCTACACACAACCAAACTAAGGTGTTAGTCACAATGTATATAACTTGAAGTTCTGCTCTCGGGCCTGTTTGCGTCGTCCCTTCTTCTGTGATTACGGCCGATGTGCTTCGTTTCTTTAACAGACTTTCTTCCGAGCCAATCCCACTAGATGTTGTCTTGGTGCGACGTCTCCCTTCCGATCCTGTCTCCCTTTCGGTTGGCCGATGTGACGCGTATCTTCTTATCCCTTTGACTGACTCTCCTCATTTGACCAGACATGTCTCTTCTGTCATCTTTTTCAGAAGTCTGGGGTCAAGTCGTGTATGATAGATGTTGAATGATCATGCCCGAGCCACGCGTCTCCTTAATCTTCGCGCCTGCCAATCTCTATCCCATGCTTCTCGCTTCTTCTTCTTTGTCTACATCATAGCTTAGGATGTCGCCACCTAGACCTGTGGATAATTTACACCTACACTAAATTAGCCTCCAGTTTCTCACTACTTCTCATAGTTGCGACATATTATAGTTTAACAGGAAGCAACCTGGCAATGGTAAGAAAATCTCTGCATTGTTATCTTCCCTACCGTACTTCAAGCATTTTTACTTTCGTAATGTTAGTTAAAAAATGACCATGAGTATGTGGAAAGTTTGCAATGGATATGAGCACGACTATAAAGAAGTTTGTAAACTGAAAGACACTCTGAATTATTTGCATCATGCACTGTTACCTGAACAAATATATACATATTTATTGATCTCCCATTAATTCTAAGTTCATGTTTTTTTTATAAAGAACTACCATGTCTCTTAAAATGTATTATACATACATCTATTTAATTGGGATTCATGGTTATTCATACTATGTATTTAATACGTCATGTTTTAACAACAAGGTGGTTACTCCAAGAGAAAATATATTACCATTTCCGTGTGCGCTGCACTTAATCTCTGTTTAGATCAAAATACAGCAGCAGACTCGATAGCAAAATAAGCAAGAATTAGAAGACTACAACATTTATCGAAACATATTCAGCAAAAGATTCGGATAGACAGTATCCTTACTAATATTTTTGAAAAAAATGAAATTGTAGAACTAATGTATTATCTTGCTTAATTAATATATTTATCTTTTCGATCAAAAAAAAAAAAAACTTAATCTTTGTTAGCTATGCTGAATTTTTTTAGGAGCACGATATAGGCAAGTAACTGGAAAACCCATTCTTAAATTTCCTTTACAGTAAAACTAAAACAAAAATGTCATGTACTGGTGTGAATGTTGCAAGGTCAACATAACTTTTTCTTTTCATATCAGTTCTCAAAGAAATAATCCAAAACCACAGGTCCATACACATTAGTATTTCTACTTGGTAGGTTTGTATATTTTTCAACGCAAAGAATGGCGTTTTTAAAATGAGTACAGAAAAAAAATGACAGTTAATTTTTATGTTCAAACTTAACGACGTTTAGGATGGAAATTGAAACTACGTATTGTCTTTATTAAGTGAACATAGCCGAGTAAAGTTGTTTTCGTATATTGTACTCCCTCCGTTCTTAAATAATATGCTGGTTTCATGTACAAACTACACATGAAACCAGCCTATTATTTAAGAACGGAGGGAGTAGTTGTAAAGAATACACATTGAAAAAACAGTTTTTGGCATAAATAACGGATTTTAGTTCTTTTGTATCTATTTTCTGGAACACATTGTTACATTGCAGTTACATTACATTTGAATGACCAAGTCATCTCGCAAAGTCCACTACGGAACATCATTCAAACCTAAGTGCCAAAAATCCAATTGTCTTCTTTGGTTCATCCAATAATTCACTTGGCAACGTAAACTTACCCAACGAAAGACACTATTTCATAACCAACAGTCTATATTACATAGGCTAATAATATTTCATTCAAACTTAAGTGCCAACAATCCAATTGTATTTGTTACATTTTGAATGATAATAATTTTTGAATCCTATTAGAGGGGCTCCAAAAATTTTGCTTTGAGGGCTCATAAAATGATAAAAAAAATTGGGTCATGAAATAGTAAATTCAGAATCCCTTATCCCAATAATTTATTAATTTTGATGATTAGGTTAACTAAATAAAGTAAGATTAGTTATAAGGTTGGTGATAAAATTTGACTAATCATTTGATTTATAGTTTATATTTAAAATCAAAATCACAGGAATCTTTTTCTTTTTTTGAAAACTAAAGTTACGGTTATGTTTTCCAATTGTAAAACAAACCACGGTAACGTACAGTTGGGAGTTCATATTTTCTCAACCATATGAAAAACCAGTTGGGAGTTCATATTTTCGCATGCCGTTAAAAATTTATACGGTGACAAAATCAATATTTTCCTACCGTAAAACAATCTTACAGTTGGAAAATCAATATTTCCCAACCGTATCCAGTTCTGAATCTAATTTTTCAATCTCTAATTTGATCAAATCTAACTTATTCATTGGATCGAAAGCATTAAAAAAAGGATTGAGTTTTCGATTCTTACCCAATTAAAATTGTTACTGGATGAGAATCGATGATTAATCGTTGTTGAAGTAAAAAAAAATGGCGATAAGGAGAACAAGAGAGGAAGAAGAAGAGGCGAGTGGGTTTAGGTTTAGGTTTATTCTTCTTTTTTTTTCCCTTATCGAGTTTTGTTTTTGATTTAATCAGATTTATGTTTGATAATTATTTAGGTTTTCAAAGGATATTTTTTTATTTTTGATAACAAAATAGGTCTCCCCACATCCACACTTAGGATAGTTGAATCCATAGGATCCCTCAAACCAAATCCTTAGAGCCCCTATATAATAGGATTCTAATTTTAAGCATTATCCATATTTAATATAGTAACCTGTGCATCGCATGGGTGTAAAACTAGAACTCTTAATAGTGAGTGAGTGATAGGAGTAATCATGGTTTAATGCGAAACCGCTTACATGCCAGTTTTGTCAAAAGAAAGAAGAAAAAAATGTTTTTTTTTTTTTTTTTTTTTTGTTAGTTAAATCCATTCCGAAAAGTTAACTTAGGGTGTTAGAGACCCTTACATCTTGTGTAGTAGAGACGTCTAATGTAGGATTGAGATTTGGGTCTCAGACATTAGATTTGTCTCCTTCCACATTTGGTAAAACACGGGTTGGTTGACTATTGTCCCAATTAATAAACTTAACAAAAGATTTTGCCTCCTTGGCCAAAGTATCTGCCACATGGCTAGCAAGCCTAGGAACATATAAAAACCCAAAAAAAATGAGGTTTTTGCAGTCTCAATTTGAGAAGGATTCTCGTTTAAGTACTCAATGAGGTTTTTGCAGTCTCCCTCCACACTGAAGTTGGTCCATCCTCTCTCTAGTGCCCACTTAGCTGCATGATTGATTCCTAGGGCTTCCGATTCTTCAGGGGTAGCTGCCGAGATAGGGCCTGCCCTTCCAAACTCCCATTCTCCTGAAATTCGACCCACATGTTTAATACATGGCAATGGAGCAAGGACACCCACATGAAATCAAGCGTTATGTCTGCTACATGCCAGTTTTGTTAAACGAAGGTAATTGTTATGAAAAATTAATATGCCCGATAATCTAGTCTAGTTATAAATTGAAACCAAATAAACTACAATAAAATCATGATATTAGCTCTTTTCAAAAATAGAGTAAACTTGAACTTTTTTTTTAATGCCTTTTTAATTGAGGATTGGAGTTGGACTTTTTAGATTGTAATTTCTTTATGCAGAAAGGGTATTTGGTGCGAACAATACAAAGATTGGTGTTGGGAATAAAATGGTGTTATTATGGAAGGTGGAACATACTCTTTGTTTTGGTAGGTACGAGTTCCATGTAACATCTACTTGCTAGATTTTTGAATAAGGGTAAGTCACGATTAACAACAAATAGATAGTTGGTAAGTCATGTGTTCACGTATGTATGCATTTTGAAAACTATTTAAGATGAGTGCTTATTTACGATGAGTGTACTACACTACTGCAATTAAAAACCAGTGACATCCAACAACCAGAAATAATGAAGTCAAGCATCCTGACAATCCTATTAATCAGCTGCTTTTGTATATTGGTTGCCACTTCATCACAGGAAGATAACAACAATATTATGTGTAATAGTGGACAATGTCCGGAGTGCGGTGTAGATGATGAGTTAATTGCTGATGCGGTAAAAATTAAGTTTCGTTAAACATTTTTCTTTGTTGATGAAAAAGAAAAGAATTTTCTTCCCTAACCAAATAACTTACCTATTCTCTTTAAACAGGAACAAGATCATTATGCTGCAACAGACCACAACCATACCTTAAGAGTACAATGGGGGTACTCCGAGTGTAATCAATCACCCGCATGTATATATCCTATCCCGAGGAAGTTTAATATACATGGTCTTTGGCTGTACCCTGCACGCCAAGGACCACCATGTCCAGGACCTCCTTTCACAAGAAAAAGGGTATATTGGCTTTTCCCCTCCCTCTCCTCCTCATTTTTATCCTCTGAAATGTGTTGCCATCTCAAAAAATAAAAATAAATTTTGTTTGTCTTATCTTTAAATGATATATTACTTTATGTTTTGGACAGATCAAACCAAGTCTTGAGACAGATATGCTATCGAATTGGCCTAGTATCTATAATATTCCAAATGCCGACTCTATTTTGTGGGGGCATGAATGGAGAAAACATGGCAGGTGTTCTGGAATCTCACACAACAGCTACTTCATTCAGACACTACTACTATATGGAACACAAACTATAACCAATTATGTAGTTAACACTTATCCACCAGGACCTTCCACAACCATTGATGTGAGGCATTTCCATCAGAGCCTTCAACGTAGAGGCCTAAACAAAGTGACGTTGCATTGCAATACTGATGGCCAAGGTAGAAAGCAACTGGTCAAAATCGGTATTTATTTCCGTTATAAAAACTGTCAGTGGTTTATGGATGACTACCCCGGGGTTTCAACTTGCGGGACGACAAACACGCTTAGGTTCCCTTACTACTAAATTCAATGTTGTTCTTCATTAAGTGTCTTCTTTCTTTTTACATTCCCTAATAACAAACTGGGTTTTGTTACATCATCTCTTGATTTTTAATTGTGTTTTGCAAGTTCCAACACAATGATTGGTCGTGCAAACCCTAACAAACATTATTAATTGAATATTCTTGCTGAGAAAATGCCGAAAGAAGACCAATTACAACTAAGGTGGTCATTTTTCTGGTAAATTGTGTACGAAAACATGAAGAAGAAAGACGACTCGTCGCTTTCCCACGCGCTTCCCTTGTTCTACGATTTATTTTTCTTCTAGAACCTTAATTTCATCCATGGCTGCTAATTTTCCTTGCGGCTAGTCGCGGATTACTGGCCCTTGAGACTCACTTATGTTTGGATCTCGTGATACAACCTTTTCGTCATGGGATTATCCTCCTCTCAACCTCCTACTGATGTGATATGTAGAGTTCCATGTCAAAAACAAAAACTTTATAAATCTAATTTACTGAGAAAATGTAAGGCTAAGGCAAACCCCATTTGGAATTATTTTTCCCTATGTTTCCATTTTCTTGTTCTATATTGAAACCCAAAATTGATTTTAGTCCAATATCTATTAGAGTACAATAGTCAAAGTCATCAAAGTCAAACAGTCAAGGTCAGTACATTAGTCAAGGTCATCAAAGTCAACCAGTCAAGGTCTTTGTCCTTGTATATTAATGTTTTGTTTTTACTCTTGTCGGCATCTTGAACAATCTTTGTAAGAACTTTGATAATCTTTCTTCATCATATTTTCTTGATCTGATATTTTACATGGTATCAGAAAGGCCTCATAATCTTCATTATCAAACATAACAATCTTAACTATTTCTGTTTGATTCTCAATATCTTCATCAATCTTTTCAAACAAATTTTTCATTCCAATTTTGTTCAAGATTAAACCTAATCTTGAAAATTCTAAGATACGTTTGTAAATTTGGGTTATGCCAGTCAGTACAAGGCGTAGCAAAGGAAATTCTCTCATCACCAACTTCGATCATCAATCAAATATGGCTTCCACAGCAAACAATTCTGATTCTGATAATTCTTTGAATTTTACTTTACCTTTCACAAATATATCAAATTTTGTCTCTCTCAAGTTGGATTCTTCAAATTTTCTTTTATGGCGTGATCATTTTTGAGTCGATTTTAATTACTACTGATTTATATGGTCATGTTAATGGGGATTTACAAGAACCTGAGGAGAAGGTTTTGATTAGTGGCGTTCTTAGTTTAAATCCAAAATGGGTTCAATGGAGGAGAATGGATAGATTCGTCATCAGTTGTTTAAAAGCAACCTTTACTGCATCTATTTCTAGTGATGTCTTATGATTAACTACTGCTAAATATATTTGGGAATTTCTTGAAAGCAATTTCAGAACACAATACATGGCTCGAAAGAATATGTTAAGACAACAATTGTATGGAATCAGAAAAGAAAATTTAGCTGTTTCTGTATATTTGCAGAAGATCAAGACACTTACAGATTCTCTTGCTGGTATTGGTGAAAAAGTAAGCAATTCCGATGTGTTAAATGGATTAGGAAGGGATTATGATAATTTTGTTATATATGCTCAACATAGAGATACTCCTTATACTTTTGGTGAGTTAAAGGCAAGGTTGATTACACATGAACAATGGCTTCTTGATCAAGCACAGGACAGTGCAGCTGTTTTTGATTCTCAACATCAAACTGCTTTCTATGGTAGAAATGGGGCTAGTTCTAGTTACACTTCTCATTCTAGTAAGAAGAAAAATGGTTCTGGTGCTCCATATACTAACACCAAGTTTACTGGGAATAGGACCGCAAGTATTGGTACAGTCGAACCTCGATAAATAAATGCTCTCGGGACCAAGAAAAAATATTCGTTTAGAGGGTTATTTATTTATCGATAATTGAATATTTTATTCATTTATCGATAAAAGAATATTTTCTTAATTAAGAAGTTAAATTGTACTGGAGAAAATGTAAAAGTATATCTACGAAATATAGGTCAAAATTATTATCAATAATTCAATTAACATTTTTTTTTTTTGAATTAACTAGTGCCATTTCTAATTTACGTTATATAAATGTGATGGACGTCGAACATCTTTTGAACTTTCCTAACGAGAATGATGCAGTTATGGAGTCTCCAACAGACGAAAAAATTATTGAGTCAGTAATGAATAATGAGAATGATCCTGAACCAGATGATAGTAGCATCGTACTAAATGTGTCATCTAAAGATTCTTTTCAAGCGATGGTCACATTAAAAAATTACTTGCTACAACACGAGAAAAATATTCCAGATTGTGCAAGCATTGCATAAAATTAAGGATATGGTGCATTTTGGTTTGGGTGGAATAAAAATACAATCAACCATAAATGATTTTTTTTTAGTTCATTCCTACATATATTTTTATGTAAAATTTTCTGATTATGTATTTTGGTTTATTTTTATATATACTTTTTATATATAATTCAGTGATTATTCATTTATATTTTTGTAGGGCCTTTAAGGATTCAATTTTTTTTATTCATTAATGCATTAAGCGAGGTTATTCATTTATCACCTTGTCTCAAATTGGGACCTGAAAAAATTATTCATTTGGCGAGGTTATTCATTTTTTTAACATTCATTTATCGAGGTTCGACTGTAGTAGTAATGCTAGACCTGGTGGTGGAACTGGTGGTTCTGTCTCAAATGGTGATGCTAGAAGAGGTCAATGGGATTTTTCTCAGGTGGAGTGTCAAATATGTAGGAAAAAGGGTCATTATGCAAGCAGATGCCATTTTTGCTATTACCCACCTTCTACTTCTAATTCTGGTTTTGTAAGTGTTACTGAATCTCCTTCTAATTCTCAAGATAGCAATACAGTACATACTCAGGAGTTTACTGGCTTGCATATGAATACTATACCTGTTAATGATGATCCATCTTCCTCCACTCAATGGTTGTCTGATTCTGGAGCATCTGCACATATGACAGGGGACTCTTCTCTGTTTCAAAATGCTTCTTCTTACAAAGGCAAGGGTGAAGTTACTATTGGAAATGGGCCAAACACATAGAGGTGCAATATCATGTTGTCAGATATTTGGTGTTGGATGTCTTTGTTACAGTTCAACATATTGCTTCTCAACATCAACTAGCTGATCTCTTCACAAAAGGGTTATGTTTTCCAGCTTTTTCTTCTTTTCTTAAAGAACTTCTGGGTACAACTGTTGCAGATAGAGATGTTTAAGAATCTGATTGTACTTCTCAGTTTAGTGGTTTAGCTTTACTTCACTAGTTTTTCCTTCTTTGTTACTTCAAGTTCATATCTTGTGTTACCCTGTATGAACTTGAGGGGGGCTATTAGAGTACAATAGTCAAAGTCATCAAAGTCAAACAGTCAAGGTCAGTACATTAGTCAAGGTCATCAAAGTCAACCAGTTAAGGTCTTTGTCCTTGTATATTAATGTTTTGTATTTACTCTTGTCGGCATCTTGAACAATCTTTGTAAGAACTTTGATAATATTTATTCATCATATTTTCATGATCTGATATTTTATAATATCAGAAAGAATAAGGTTGTAAATCCATGCCTGATGTCTTAACAAATTCACAATCCATTCTGTTTGATACTCATTGTCTCCTTTTTTCCGTGTCTAAATTGTTTTTTGAATCACCAAAATCTTCAAAACTTCTCCTTCAGTTTGTTATCATCACCTCTATTTGTTTGAAGGTTTCAGAATGATTCTCAGTTAGTTGAACACTTGTATCGAATTTGAGTAGTTCTCGGTTTGAATTTTTCTTGAGCTGGTTCGTGCTTTGCGACAAAATCAGAGATGTGGTTATCGAGAACTAGTATAACACGCACGCGCGATGCGCCTGTCGTTTCGTTCTGTGATTTTGTTTTTCCGTGTATTAGTCAACGGCCAAAATCAATGATCAACACCAAATGGTCGAACTCATTTCAAGCTAATCTGCAAAAAGTAATTACAACTAAACTCGAAATTTTATTTTAATAATTTTTCAATCATAAAATCATTTTTACGTCAAAAATACTCAAATTTTTTAACTAATAATTTTACAATCATAAAATCCCTTTTAAGTCAAAGAATGTATATTCGTAACCCATAGCTTTCTATGACAGAAAGACTTTTTTATACTCCTATGCTAGTGGATAATTCATGCCATAATGGCCTTCCACTTGAACCAAAAAATTTAATGATCCAAACCTATCCAGTGACATTATTATTAACTCAAACTAAAAGTCCCAGACTTTGCAAGCTTGACTAAAAAAGTAAGAGAGATTAATTGACATATTAATACTACAAAAAAAAAAAACCAATGTATACTTAAACCGAAACCTAAGCATTGTTAATCTCGTCGAGTACATATTATGCTTTTGGTTCCAAGGGCGAGGAAACACCTTAATTTTGAGTGTTACTTTACTCTTACACGCCTGTCACAGGGAACTTGCTAAACGAATCTTGCAGGTATTGTGATCATAGCATCAAGAGGTGTGGAAGCATATTTGTGTGAAATTTCTGTGATAATGATGAAGGTCACGGCTGACTTATGTTTTCTGCTGCGTCATACTGTTTCTCTGCAAAATGGGGGCAATAGTTATCTGTCTTGGGTTCGATCAAGATAGCTTCTCTTGATATTTTCTTGCAAATACACCAAGAAAGACATTAATATCTAAGTTTAATAAATAGTTTGTTATTACTGTATTAAAGGAAATAGTCCTAATTATTATTCCCAGTGGTAAAGGGTAGATTCCTAAATATTGAACAACTGATGGGATGGTTAGACTAAGCATGAATAAAATGAGTAGGCTTCTCTAAATCTAATAAACCCAATCCAAGGACTCTCTGTAAACTATTAGTTTATAGAAGTGGGAGAAAAAAAGTAACACGGGAACATTGCACTTGCCAAATATTTGGAAACATCGATGCGCAAACACCTAACCTATCACCATTTCTCCATAATATATGTGCAAACATCTAGTCTATCACCATTTCTGCATACTCAAAACTCAGCTTAGTACCATCATCGCCATCTTCTTCTCAATTATCAATCTCACTTGTGGATTTATTGCCTAAAAAACTTTAGTTTCTTACTAAATAAATTCTAATAATCCACAAAAACACAATGAACTTAATAAAGTAGAACATAAATTGATTGATGAGCAGGTGGAACATGAAATCTAGCTGCATATCCTGATGTGGAGTTGCCAGTATTAAGAGCCCGGTCTGTCGTACGTCAATAATTTCAAACAGAAAATCTATTAGGTTTCTTCATCGTCGTTTGCATGATAAACCCACAAAAAGAAAATTTCAGATTCATTCTTAAATTCCGTAAAAAGAAAAAGAAGATAAAAAATGTATTATGTACCCAAAAAGAAGTATGAAAAGAGTTTTGGAGTTTTTAATGTAGATTTTGAGGAAGTTACCACTAACCTGTAGAACCATCAAAGAATACCAACATTATACATGATTACAGAGATTAACATGGCAAAGGTATCCTAGTAAGTATCATAGCATTATATACATCATGTTGCATTATTTCTTACAACAATCAGCTGGGTTTAAGTCTTTGAAAAATAGAAAAATAGGTTACATGTACGTATCATGGCATTGCATAACTAAGGAAGCAATTTACACAAACTACTATATCATTACCAACTCGAACAATCCACCACCAAATACTACTGATTACCGATTTCTTCACTAACTGTAACCATAACTTCATTCAAAATAATCCCCTTACCCAAAATTCCCAAACGCATACAACAACACCACCATTAATTAAAGTATATAAAGAAATTTTTCTGCAAAAATCAACACAACCTAATTCATCTATCTTCCTATCAACATTTCAAGGAAATCAAATCAATAAAAAACTTTGATTATAATGAATTTTAAGACATAGAACGAAGAAATTAAGACATAGATAGGAGTAGAAATGGATACCAAAAGGAGAATGATAAAACGCACCTGAAGATCGATCTACCTATATAAAAAAATCATTCAGAATTTGAAGATTTGAAAGCTTTTTAATTGGGAATCTAGATTTCAAGTGAAATTAGGGATTTGGGGACGAAAAAAAGGAAAGAAAAGAGATGGGAAGAGATTGAATGAAGTTGCAGTTGAAGGAATCGAAACTAAATTTAAAGTGAAATCATATGTTTAAGTTTCAATCGATTTCAATTCGTGTAGAAAATTGAGTTTCAGTTCTTCTTCCGCTGATTTTCGGAAGGAAAAGGAGAAAAGAGATCTAAATGAAAACATGATTGCCACATATAACCCTCGGCTGTCTCAAATATACAAAAATGTAGGCACTAAGTTAAAAATACAGAGGGGTAATGTAGTTATTTAACTGTCAACCGGAGAAAAACCGATGATTCGCATTGTATATTAAACACAAATTCAATTCATTTCACGGAAATTCTTTGAAAAACGAACAGGGTGGCCCATATTGTTTCCGCATCACCGTTCAACAGTACTCGTAAAACGCTCCATCAACCCATCACCGTACAACTTATGCTCTCAAAATAAACATTGCAAAAACATCGAATTCATATTGGCGTAGTCATGATTCCTGTTGTAGATGTGGAAAAACGATTTGCTGGTTTTTACTAAATTTAAGAGTCGACCGTGTGGAGACTCCTTGAACCGAGCGAAATGTCAAAACTTTACACAGATGCACTGCAAGAAAGGAGTGCTTTAAGTTCGAGAGATCAATCTGTAAGACCTCGACCTAAACCAAGAACAATGGCCATTTCAGAGTCGATTCGGTCACAAGAGAGGATGGGTTGATCTGTAGGAGGGAAGCTGAGAAATGTGTGAGATCAATGGTGATCTGAGATTGTAGGTGTGTTTTGAATTCAACGTAAAAATGCTCTGAATGATTGAAATTTTGCTCAATTGAGAGTGATTTCTGTGAGTTCGTGTAGACAAAAGATTGTCTATATGAACTTTGATGAGAAATTTCTCGTTTAGGCGAATGTTATTCGAAAAACTTGTTCTTAATTTCAATCAGGATTCGGAGACGTTTTGTAATGCCGGAGTTGAAAACACCATGATCCCATGAACTGTGACAGTTTGCTGGAATCAAAGAGTGGGGAAGTGTGAAATCGTGTTAAACCAATTACTCATCGTGCGGAGACTTGGTTAATTTTCCACCATTACTTTGCTAACTCTTCCAACTGATTGCACGACTTGCTCACATTCTCATCGTGGGTGAACACACATCCGTAGACCGCCAGACCAAAACCCTAGTTAATATCCCCTCATGTGATACGATTAAAATCTCGTGATTGCGAAGTCAGTTGCTGACTTTATGGGACGATGAGTCCATGTATTGCTGAGTTCAACATAATTTGCAAATGTTATGAAACTCACGAATTTAATGCGTCTGCTGAGAAGAGATATTATTTTAGAGCAAACTGTGTTGCTGAATTGTTAAATATTTTATAGTTGATCCAATATTCTTTAATTTGAACAAATATTGCCGATTCGAGCGAATATTGCTAGTTTGAGCAAATATTGCTTGTTTGATGAATTGTTTGTAGCAGGACCAAATAAAATATTAATTTAAGTTACTGACTGCTGGGTCGAGAAAAATAAATAAAATTTTGATCATGGAATCAACATAAAATTATCAGTGTTTGAATATTCTCAGAATCACGTTTCTGTAAAGCTCTGGATTCAAAACCCTAATTTTACCGAGATGATGATTTATTGCAAATCAACATAGGACCGACTACATGGGATGACGGGTTCACCATATATCTCCCAGATGATCGAATGAGCAAAAATACCAAAGTCCCTTGATGACCAATTGGTGAAATAATGATTAAATGCTGGTTTAATCATTTACTGAAATAATGCTCATGTGAGCAACAAATAATGAAACCTGGTTTATGGAAAAATAGGGAACCGACCAAGAGGTCATGAGACCATAGTTTTTTAAAAGCGTACGCTTCACGCTTTGGAGCGTACGCTTCGCTTCAAATTTCAGCATTTCACTTTGAAGCGGTCATGTGAAGCGCATCTTTCATGAAGCGTACGCTTCACGCTTCAGAGCGTACGCTTCGCTTCAAATTCAGCATTTCGCGCTTCGAATTTCAGCATTTCGACGAAATTTTTAAGGCTTTTAAAAGAAAAATATGCATGTTTTAAGGGGGAGTTGAACACAACACCTCTTATTTAAAGCTTTTTTTAAAAAAAAAATATGAACGTTTTAAAGGGGAATTGAACACCCCACCTCCCACTCATCTGGAGTAGGTTGAATTGGTGTACACACGATTTGTTTTTGATAAAAATTAGACTTATATAAAATTTATATGATATATATTATCTTCCTAATAAATTTATAATTACTAGTTACCACTAATTTATTTATAAGGAAACATCCACTTCAAACATTAACCATGAAGCGACGCTTCACGCTTCGACATACGCATCGCTTCCTAAAAATAAAAAACGCTTCACGCACCGCTTCACGCTTTCAATACCTTGCATGAGACCGGATCTTGGTGTCCATGGAACCAACATATGGTCATTTGAGCAAACTCCCAATTGTTTGGAAAGAGTTTGAACCTAATACGAGCAACTGAGCAAATTAGGTTAAAATCATTAAAACATGCGAGACTAGCTATTTTCAAGCCTCAGGGTCGCCCTTGGTCGGTCAAGGGGATGTTCCCGTGTCACCATGGCGTTCGCGCTTCAGTCCTGAGAATTTTGATATTTTATGGTGCACGTTTGAGCAACATTTTGAGAAAATATGCAAAATCCATGGTTTTGCTGAAACTGGGAAAAATACATGAGATGAGGGAAAATAGAACAGGGAATTTCAAGGTGTGGAACTGGCCACGGCTAGGGCATGGCCGGCCGGCTGACAAGGACGGTCCCATATATTTTCCCAGTTTTATGTAATTTTATATGTTTTCTCTGAGTTGAGGGAAATTCCATGAAACTGGAGAATTTGATGAAATTAGGGAACTTCCATGAGATGAGAGAAAACAAATTAATAAAAAAATAGGGAATAGAAGTGTGTGACCGGCAATGACTCGGGCATGGCCGGCTGGCCGATGGGCACGGGCCCCAAGCCACTCTTCCTAATTTTATTAAATTTTGATGATTTTAGAGAATTTTCATAAAAATCAAAGGGATTTGTTGAAAACCAAGATATTTTGTTGAAATCATGGAGTTTCCATGGAATCAGAAAACAAAACATCAAATAATAATAAAATAATAGGCATGTGGGACCGGCTAGGGCATGGCCGGACGGCTGATCGCTGTCATAAGCGTCAAAAATAATTCACTTTCTTACTCAACAAAATATGAATGAAGTATAAAGTAAGGAAGAGTTAGTATCCACAAAGAGGCGATTGTAGTTATCAATTTCTAGTTTCTTAGTAACCAAGATGGGTGATTTCTGATTTTTGTAAAATAAAAGTTAAATAAAAGCAAAGTAAATAGTTGTAAATAATCAATGAGAGAAATATATTGGTCAAAGAATTCATCTTCAATCTTAAACATGTGCTTGCATATATGATTAGAATTACAATTTAATCTCTTTTATTATCAAAAGCCTAGAAAATCAAGAGAGCAAGATATACTGAAAATTTCCTAAGTTCATCAACACACACATTAGAGCTGCGTATGTGAATTCTACCTAAAGAATAACCTAACGCCTTGCGCTAATTAAGTTCAATTCCTAGGAGCATTAAGTTGGGAAATAGGCTAATCAATGCAATTTTCATACATTGCGCATGACAATTCGGACAATGGTCAAACTATACATATGATTATAAGAGTGTATCACTACAAACTATAATCATATCATGCTACTTGTATTTGGGTTATCGCTTGATGAAAAACCCTAAAATAGCTATGGACAAGATGCAAGTTCAATTAATTGGCCACTTAACTAAACAAACATATATATCCTATCACAATACATCAATCATGTGATATTAAAACAGTAGAGATATGAGCGATAATCAAGAGAGAAAACTAATGCATTAATCAAGCACAAGTTTTAGAAATAGGACTACATCCTTATCCAATAATATAAAGTTTAGCTACACATAGCTATGGAGTTCATCATAATCAATAATAAAATAAAGGAGATGAATATTAAATACGAAAGCAAACCATAGTTGTAGTTCTCTTCTCTGCTCCAAGAATAATATGTGATCTCCAAAGTTGTAGAAGTCTTCCCTTTTATGTCTCTTCTTAGGTCCAAAATTAGGTATAGTCTTCAAAGTCCATTAGTTGGAAATTCACCCGTCCCACGAGTGAGAGAAACCCGTGTAGAAAATATGTCCCAAAAACGCTCGCCGGAAAACTGGGTATTTGGCCGGAAAGTTGCCGTCGGCAACCCGAAAAGTCAAACGTTCAACGGTCTAGCCGGTCAAATGAGTCAACTCGGAGTCAACTACCGAGTCAAAACGAGTCAGCGATCCGACTCTGCCTAGGCCAGGCCATTGCAATCTTGCATTCAGCCATGATGGCCCAGTTACAGCCAAGATGGCTATGCCATTGCTTCTTCCATACCCTTCAAACCATTTTACTTTTGCTACCATTTAGCTCCATCTTGCAGCCTCAATATCTGCCATCATACCATCCTCACTTCTAACTTCTCATCTTGCAACATCGCTTGACTTCCCTGCAATGCCAACTTCACCACTGCACAACCAACTCTGAAATCTTCATTTCCCTATAACAACACCAGCCAACCCTTGTACATCTCAACTGCAACATACAGACACAAACAGTTCTTGTCATGCACCCGTAATTCCAGTAATAAGCTAAACAAATGCTCCACACACTGCCTGCAATTCTATTCATGTCATGCTGTGATGTATCATACACAGCACCAAAGAGAAATTCCATAGCAACAGCTTATCCTGCTACTTCCAAACCCATTCAATCCCAGCTTCAACCTCATTCTGAACTAACCACCTCAACTGCAGATGGAACTTGAGCTTTAACCATCAATTGCTCCACTGCAATCTCATTTCCTATAGCCCTGAACCATTACAAATGCATCTGTTCTGTCTTCCTTGTCTGCAGTACCAGTACCAACAACAACTCTCTCAAACACCACTGCTTCACCACCAATTCCACCTGCACTGCAGCTCTAAACCCCTCAAGCTAACTGCAACTCAGTCTCATTCCAGCCTTGCCTACGACATTCAGTTCCATCACCTAAGCCATTTACTACCATTTCTTTCTACAACTGTGATGACTCCATTTGAGCCATGTAACTTCTGCAGCTGCAACTAACTTCTTCAAGCTAATACTTCTCATCAACTACAGCCACCATCATAACAGCATATACCCAATTCCAATTCCATCTCGGCTTCATAGCCAGCCATGGTGGTTGGTCAACCATCTCACCTTCACAATCACCTGCAATCCCTTGGTCAGCTCATTGCCAATACAAAGTTACCAACCCTGACTCATTCTGCAATTGCCCCATCTGTAGATGTAGCTGCACCAACACCCCTGCAACTCCATTGCAGCACCTCACAACAACCCTAGTGCCTCAATTCAATTCCTACAATTCATACACAACTTACATAACCTCCACCTGCATTATATTAGCTCAAAAACCACCAGACACTTCATCTCTACCAATTTATGCTCAGTTCCAACTCACATAAAAAATGCAGTGTATTTCCCAGCAACACAGAACCACATCCCATGCTCAATTGCAAACCAAATCTTACAACTCAACACACAACCAACACTCCCATTTTAGTTCTCTTGAATGGCTCACAACACCTCTACCTGAATCATACAACCACAGACCATCATTTGAGCTTTTAAACACAACCCAGAGCTCATAACAAGCTCATTCTGCAGCTTTTTCGCAACTCAAAACACCTACACTTCAGTCCATTCACTACCTCAGCTCCTCATTCTTCTACTAAAGCTCAAACAACTCCAAATCAGCACCATTTGCTCTTCTCAGATCAACAACCAACATTAGAACAAGCCACAATCGAATCATCTCTTCATGCCAGATTCAAGTTTGAATCAAGCCCCAATTTCCAACAAACCCATCTCTGATTTCCTCTTCTACTCCTCAGTTCCAACCTCAGATTTAATTTTACTTTAAACCCTAACTCCAAATTCCATTAAAGCGCAGATTTCTTCTTGATCTCCATCTGAATTCACTGAAACAGCAAACCATTATCAATTCAAAAGAGCAGCAATAAGACCCATTTGTAGCTTCTTGAATACCCTGCAATGGTTTGTTCTCCAGCTGCTCAAGCCATTAAGCTTGAAACTGATTCACACCCATTATTCCATTTATGATTTCATCTACCAAATCTCTAACTCCATGAAACCCCTTATTCCATTTCTGATCTTCTTCTCTTTTCTCTTCCTTCTTTCAGATGCAATAATGATTGAGAGGAAATAATGATTGAGAGATAATGATTGAGAGATATTTCTCAATTTCAGATGTGAAATAATGATAAGAAATACTTCTCTGAATTTCAAGTTTGTGTAAGAATGATTGGGTGAATTTATGCACCCAATTGTTGAAGATCCACCCAGCTAGGAGTCCCCTTTACCCTTCGTTGGCATGTCTATAATGCTCCTCCAAAAGAGTTTCCCCTTAGCGTTGACTGGATCGGCTCCCGATAGCTTTCTCCACGAAAATGACAACTTTGCCCCTTTATGCTCCGACTAAACGCTCTCTTTCGCCTTCCTCCAACAACAGCCGCCTCTTACTTCTCAAATCTACTTCTTCTCTTCAATGAGAGTCATCACTAAAGTTATCGTGCTTTTCAGACAGAAATTTGCATCACTAAAGCCGACATACTTTTCAGACAGAGATGAAAAAATAAAAGCAAATAATGAGAAATAGTTCGCCTCCAATAGCCATTGAATATGAGATGAGACTTTCACGCTGTTTATTCTCCTTTTGTTCCAAATGACTCCAGAATACCTAAATACTCAAAAACAAAACATAAGATACATAATTTACAAGAAAACTAGCAGAGAAAGCATAAACAATAGATAAATATTACGGTGTTTTGGACACCTATCACCGGCTAGACCCGATCCCACAGTTTTTTCCCAATTCTACCATATTTTTCATAATTTTAGAGAAAATTCATGAAATTAGGTAATTTTCATGATTTTAGGGAAATTCATGAAATCAAGGAATTTTCATAACTTAAGAGGAATAATAAAATAATAGGGACGTGAGGTGTGGGACCGTCCACGGCAAAGGCATGGCCGGCCGGCTGGTGCTCGGTCCCGCGACACCTTTCCCTAATTTTATTATTTTGATAAAATCATGAGATTAAATAAAAATTTTGAAATAAAGGAGATTTGCTCGAACGAGAGAATTTTAGTGGATTAGAGAAAAATAATAAAATGTGATAAAATATAAAATTTGGCACGAGACTGGTCACGGCATGACCGGCCGGCTGGTGAGCCCAGTCCCCTAGCGCCTTTGCTAATATTTTTTTATTATTATTTTTCCTTTCTATTTTCCATAGGTTCATCGTTCATTCGTATTTTTGAAATGATCGTTTGTGCATTCAAAACGCTGGTCTGTGCATTATTTGCTAAGTACACCTGCACCATTTTTGTCAGGGCTTATTCGATGCTCAGATGCCTGTTTCGTTGAATATTTATCACTAACCCGTGGAATTCTGCTGGGAAATACCACGAATTGAAATGACGAAATATAACGAAGAATCATAGAATATTGCTGGATATTCAGACGATTAACTGATGGCTCTATACTAGGAGGGATTCCTATCTAGGAGCATTAATTATATGAGGGTTGAGCGATATGAACTTGCTGGAGTGTCATATTCCTCTTGTATAGTCAGGGAAAACCTGGTTGCATCCTGAAGACGTTGTCGCTCCATACTAGCAGGCATGCTGTCTAGGAGCCTCCCAATCTTTTGATTCTATACATTATAAGATGTGCCGTGGTCTCAGCTGGGAGACTACACATCTGCATCTTCTCTAAGAGACTTTATCCATCAAAGGTTTATGGCATGAGCCTTCATGCTTAGAGACATGAGTCTCAATATTCATCCGATTGCCGGATCCGGAGTAATCATCATTATGGAAATTGCATTCATTTTAACGTCCTTGTATTCATGAGATGTGTAAGGCAACATGATCTCTAGATTTATGGCATGAACTTTCATGCTTTAACGAGAGACTGAGCCTCAATATCATCCGGTTGCCGATATCGCATGTACCCTTTGTCGAGATCTACAATCGCACCTACAAATGTTCAAAGAAGAGGAGCACGTTATCGATACATCTAAAGACAAATAAAGCTCCAAGTTGATCGGTGAGGAAGAATTTTATAATAAATTCTTAACCTCACCGTTGGCCCTGGATAACACCTCTGCTAATAGTGGTATATGCCTTTATAAATCACGATTGGATGGGGATATTAATTTATATCCCCTAATTAGTTTATACATCCCCAATTGAGCGCTCTACAAGAGAATGCCATTCAACTGCATTAGCAAGTTAAAATCGAAATTGTTGACAATTTTTCTAGCTTATATCATTCAGATTAAATTTCTCCGAGAATTGTCCATCAACGCAGTAATATAAAAAAGATACGAATCACAAGAGTTTATTTTTATTTTTTTTGAAGCAGGGTAACAGGAATGATTATTTTTTTGAAGCGTACAAGTGTTTTGGTCTGTCATTGGCATGAAACTAGAATACGTTCCGAATGACAGACCAAAACACTTGTACAACATGACGACACATTAATGAGGTGTTTAAAGGGTCATGGGAGGCTAATTGTTTCAAAACAAATG
The DNA here is from genome assembly GCA_023529315.1 of Papaver bracteatum. Lineage (NCBI taxonomy): Eukaryota > Viridiplantae > Streptophyta > Magnoliopsida > Ranunculales > Papaveraceae > Papaver > Papaver bracteatum. The sequence continues at coordinate 161,201 of JAJJWX010000567.1, read as the reverse complement.
GAGGTAGATCTTCACAAATCAAAACTTGGTTCCTTCCGCATTTGCGCTGATTGAGACGAGGCTTTCCTTGTATAAGTCAACATTGCACACATCTACACCCTCGCCAAAAATGCGTTCCTCGATTTCATCCGAAGAAAAGTTATATAGTTGAAAAACTTCAGCCATTAGAAATCCAAACTCGCCATTCCTTGTAAACGCAAACGGTCCAAAGGAACAGTCCGATAAGGGTCTGAGAATGTAAAGTTTGGTCCAGCACTCCTCTTCCTTGTTGTAATCATTCAGAACCCATACTTCAAAGAACATGAAGTCACGACACTTTGTGCAAGCCGGTTTCTCACCTACTGAGTATAATTGGGTCAAACGAGAGCTTGGTATGTCACCACCAGCTGGAGCCAGAAATTTCCTAAAGATCTCTTTGTGAAAATCGAATGAAAGAATCACATCTTGATATTTTTGATCTTGGTAACAGTAGTCCACGCCCGAGATAAAATAGCTGCCATTTAGATATAGTCCTTGCTTATAATCATCTACATTTGGACAATGGGTGGCCAAATCCACATCTATCCATCTCCAGGAATCAGTACTTAAGCTGTAAATTTGAACTTTACGAACACAATCTAAAGAGCGCCGCTGATCCCACCCCTGTTGTTTGAATGAGGTGACTAGCAGCACTTTGTAATCCTTGTTTTCGACATCAAATCCGAAGCCAACAAAATCCGCATGTAAATTTCCGTTACGCAATGGTTTTGGGAGAAGTCTGCATTGTTTCGTAGCAGGGTTCCACAGACCAATATCCTTGGCTTTGTCATCATGTATGCAGATTATCCCATGACAGGAAGCTACCATCTTTCCTCGACGATCGTCAGAATCGTCCTTGCTGAAACATGGCCGCTTACCTAGATCTTCGAATAACTCCAAGCTTTCACCAGAAAGCGTGAAAAACTGAGATGCATCGATATTGGGTGCGTGGTATTGGCAGATGAAGGTGCCTAACTTGGATTTGCTATCTATCATATTGGCATGGCGATGAATGAAATCGGAGCTTTTGATGAGTGCATACCATGATTTACATACAGATTTGAATCGCAGCAACGATTTAACTGGGAGACACATCAAAATCTCTAAGAACAGATCTTTGGGAAGAAAAACACCGCCACTACCCATAAGTTGACGGAACCTATTGATTATTAGGTTAAATTTATTTGCAGAAACCTAATCCATCACCAGAATATATGGATCAGTAAGATCTAAATAATATAGAAATTAAAATTTTCATGAAGATGATTAACAACGTACCGACATTAAGTATGTAAAATTAGTTCAAACAAAATCGAAGAATTCAATAGTTGAAACGTTTATCTTTCTTAATTTTGTAGTTAGAAAAACTTCAAATTAACCCTAGATAGAAGAAGAAGAAGAAGAAGAAGAAGGTATAATCATCAAAATATTTCAGCCGAATGTTCAACCATACATATAGGAATCGTTAACCGTATTTGCCTCATGCGAATCTTACGTGTGTAGAGTGTGAGAAGTTTGTTATCAAACGGTTACCGGAGAATTGAAGGCAGTTAGGTAACAAGCTCCTGAAATACAACAAGCATTACTCCAACTAACCAAAAACGACGAAGAGCAGAATAAAATAGCAAAATGTGATGTAAAGTTTTTAATAATAAGCATGATTATTTGCATCCACAATCAAATGCATCAAATTGTTACGGTGAAAGTTAAATTTACCATGACATATTAGCACATACTATGTACATTGATTCACCACGTAGGTGAATGGTTAAAGCATGCCGTGTTTGAAACTGGAGTTTAAAACTTTGCCGACATCCAAAATTCAAGGAACGTTCAGTCTTTTAAACGCAAGTGCAGGTCTAAACTCGTACTGTCCATTAGTATGTCTCAAGCACATCCTACGTTTGAGTGGATGTGCGAGTAAAGTGGGGTCAGCCACTCTCCACACCAAAATAAATCTCCGTGAATCTGAATTTGTTAGTTGTTTCCGATTTTAAACACCAAAAATTGTATTTGGGCTGTATGGTACATTTATTATACGAATTTATGATATTTGGCATAAATAAAAATTTATATTACCAATTGTTGATACGTAAACATATCATATTAGCATATGGATTCTGGATGCTCTTACGATTTAAAGAAGTGCATTGATGTTGTTATTGGTCACGTAAAAAAACAAGTTGCATGTTGATGTTGCAACGGAGTATAAAATTACCGGCTTATTTTGTCTTCTTGTGGTTGTGTTATTGTTTCCAACAAAGAACCAAGGAGACGAAAAAATCATATATTCTTTTGAGTTTGTGAGTTAGGATCTCTCGTCAAGTAGAAATTCCATAGCACATAACATCCAAATTAAACTAGATTACTGCAGCAGCAGTGGGGTCGACCGAAGGACGAAAAAAAAGACCACACAAGACATCAACAAAAGATTCTCAAAAACCAATAACATAGAATTTACATTAAAAAGACTTATTTGAAATAAGATTCCCAAAATCCAATAACATAGAATTTACATTAAAAGACTTATTTGTAATGAAAGAAATAAAGCTTGTTAAGATCGTAATTCATTCAATAAAAACGCACATCTAAATTATGTACGGAAAATGGGTTATTTGTCCAAATATTTTTAAAACATGGCTCAAATGGACGAGTAAAAATTAGTATGGGTGAAATGGACACCAAAAAAATAGCAAGGAGAAAACTGGATTCATCCTGACTTAAACTTAAAAAATAGCAAGGATGAAACTGAATGCATCCTGATATAAATTAAAAATAACAAAAAGTATTTGAAAATGGGTAGGATGAAACTGTCTATATCCTGGATATTTTTACATTTTTTCCATTTAAACAGTATTCAAAATCTAAATGTTCTTTTCACCTAGAAATTGTTATTTTTGGTCTTTTTAACCAATTTTGTGAATTATGTATCAGATGGACCAAAACAGTGCATCCAACTTAGTATCGTTAAGCTTAAGTGCAGCAAAGTATTCATCCATTTTTTCCAAGTCCATGGAAAATGGAGAGGGTTGACGATTGTCCTTGTCTAATATTTTCTTTTGACTTCCTTACACGAACGACACGCGTATGGACACCCAATACATGGTATCCAAGTGAAGATATTAAATTATGTAAGAGGAAAGGACATTGTCGTAAATACAATTCCCGTTAACATAAAAAATGATCAAATCCCTTCCTCACTCACAACTCGATCTATTCTATCCTTCATGTCTCTGTGATAGTAAGGAATCTAGCCTATACTCATTTATTGGTGAATCAAAGAAATAAAAGTATAAATAGTACTAGATCGTAACCCGTGCTTTGCACCGGGAGAATAGTCTGATCGAGATTCAGCACAAAATTAGTTCATTCCCTGAGCTAATGACACAATACGAATTTTTCGTAGTATGATATGTACACTGCGATCGACTAACTGAAGTGATTATCATCCTCACTTACTCTAATTCAACCTTTTAGACCCCCAAAAAAAAAAAAAAAAATCCTCACTTCTTCTGAAAACACATAACGTTCTAAATTGTTGAGTTTGAAGCTACTACAGTCCTCCATAAAGAGTCATTCAACTTCTTTCATTAGTCACCATACCAAGAAGTCAGCTAAGCACTATCTCAACATCATACAAATTTAACAGTCACTCCCAGCTGATGATAAAAGCAGAATTTAACACCATAAAATATATCCACTACAATGTAGGGAAGTAGTAAAGCCTCGTGGCCTAATGCCTTGCACCAAAACCCAATTCCCAAATCATGCCGATCTGAAAGAAAATGAACTCATATTTTTATAAATGTTATCGAAATTCTTCCATTACATGATTAAATAACTCAATTTCACTCAAATACATACACTCGACCTGTGTAGGAGTAGGATGTTGAATCGACCTCACATGTTACTCTTTTCCAAAAAGAAAAAAAATATTTTTATTTTTTTGCTTTTAGTACAACTATACATAGTACCATTTTCCATTCATCATTAGTGCCATCGTTGATTCTGTTGCGCAAAAACCTTGCGGAAGCGATTTTCACAGCTACAAACGTTACTCCAAATATAGCCAAGAACACAAATTAAAGAAGAAAAGAGAACAATTTACGTGGTTCGGCAAGTTTCCTACATCCACGGGAAGAACAAGAGAATACATATTTAACTCTAAGAGAGAAAGAAGAATTTTTGGTGTGTTCATTTGCTTTCTCTAATAGCCTATTTATACTAGTTAGCTAAGCCTCCAAGTGACCAACTCCAAATTGAGTTCTACTTACTTAGCCTACAAACTAGAACTAGCCTACAATTGGACTTCCTTTGCCTTCAAAGTAGGACTCAAAGACCTACCTTGTTTGAATGCATGAATTTACAAGTGTAAAAGGGAAAGCTATGGAACTCTTCCACCAACCAATATTTTTCACATGGTTTTTCCCACCTACCTACTAGCCACCATCCAAACAAGAACCGTCCATCAATTCTCCACCTCGGATGCATGAGACGATCAATACAAGAAATCTCCTTCGTCTTCCAACGTCGATTGTGCCTTAGGCTGCCTACGTATCCTCTGCAAGGAATCAAACCGATCGTAGTTCACTCAATTGCCTTGCTATAAGGCCTCTACCAGGTTCCTAGGAACCTCTACTCCAAAGGGTATCACCAAACCGGAAGAATGTGGATCAATTTCGAGCAATGATGAAACTTGACCCCAAATACTACTTTCGTTAACATATCAGCTGGATTGTCTTTGGTATCGATCTTCACAAGTAGAATGTCTTCTTCTTCCATAATTTCTCTAACAAAGTGAAATCGAACATCTATATGTTTGGTTCTGGCATGATGAACTTGATTCTTAGCCAAGTAAATCGCACTAAGACTATCACAATGCACATGCAGCTGTTCCTGCACAACACCCAAGTCATCTAGCAAACCTTGTAACCATATAGCCTCCTTAAATGCCTCCGTCACTGCCATATACTCCGCTTCAGTAGTTGAGAGAGCCACAGTAGACTTCAAAATCGATCTCCAACTAACCGGTGCTCCAACCAAGGTAAATACATACCCTGTAGTTGAACGCTTTTTGTCCAAATCACCAGCATAGTCAGAATCCACATAACCAACACACATCTGATTATTCCCATCTTCCTTCACAAACTCCAAGCCAATATCAACAATACCATAAAGATACCTCAAAATCCATTTCACATCTTTCCAATGTCCTTTACCAGGATTATACATATAACGTCTGATCATACTTACTTCATGTGAAATATTCGGCCTTGTACATACCATCGCATACATCAAGCTACCAACAACACTAGCATATGGGACTTGGGCCATATACTCACGCTCTTCTTCATTAGTAGGAGACATATCAGAACTCAACTTAAAATGAGGACCAAGGGGAGTACTTACAGATTTAGTTCCTTCGGAGATACCAAATTTCTGTAACATTTTCTTCAAGTATGCCTTCTGAGACAAAAAAAACTTTACCCTTCTCTCTGTCACATTTAATCTCCATGCCAAGAATATTCTTAGCTTCTCCTAGATCTTTCATCTCGAACTCCGTTGACAATTTCTGCTTCAAATTATCAATCTCTTTCTTGTTATTCGATGCTATCAGCATATCATCGACATACAAGAGAAAATATTTGAAAGACCCATCACGTAGCTTCTTGAAGTATACACAATGGTCATAGTGACTTCTTGTGTATATCTGTCCAATCATAAACTGATCAAATCGCTTGTACCACTGTCTTGGAGACTGCTTCAACCCATATAATGATTTTTTCAGCTTACATACACAATCTTCTTTTCTAGCAACTTTGAACCCACTCGGCTGAGTCATATAGATCTCCTCTTCTAGATCACCATGTAAGAACGCCGTCTTGACATCTAGCTGAACTAGGTCTAAATCATATTATGCTACCAAGGCCAACAAAATTCGGATTGATGAGTGTTTCACAACTGGAGAGAACACCTCATTGTAGTCAATCCCTTCTCTTTGGGCATAACCTTTCGCAACTAACCTTGCCTTGTAGCGTACTTGATTCACCTGAGATCCTTCTTTCTTAACATATACCCATTTGCACCCAATGGCCTTCTTACCGTTCGGAAGCTTCGTAAGAACCCATGTGCCATTCTTGTAAAGAGACTCCATCTCATCCTGCATAGCAGCTTCCCATTCTTGACGCTCTACACTGTGTATAGCTTCAAAATAGGTATTTGGAATGTCTTCTTCAATAACTGGTAATGCATAAGCTATAAAATCATTCATCCAACCAGGTTTCCTGGTTTGTCTTCTCGGTTTGCTGGTTGCTATGGTCTCAGTGACCGTAGCTTCTGTATCTTCCACTTCTTCACATTCCTCTTCATTAACATCGTCACTATCATTTGGAACTTCAGTATTTTCCTCCCTTGTAGACGCCAAGCCTTCGGAAGTATTCTTAACAGATACAGACTTAGCTGGAATTAATGGAGTTGCATCAATCTCCACCTTCTGCAAAGGATCACAGCTGGTACTGGTGCTTCTGTTCTCCACCTGTTGAGAACCCTAAGACTTTACCATAGACGCTTCATCAAATGTAACGTGTCTACTCATGACTATCTTCTTCTCAACTGGATTCCAAATTTTTAACCCTTTAACTCCTTTCTTCACACCCATAAAGATCCCTTTAACAACACGGCTATCAAGTTTGTTTTCACTAACATGATACCAAGCAGGGCAACCAAAGATATGAATTGAGTCATAATCATAAGTTGGTATACCATACCACTTCTCCATCGGAGTTTTACATTCTAACGCAGCTGATGGCAACCTATTAATGAGGAAGCACGCATATGTAACTTCCTCAGCCCAAAACGCTTTACCTAATCCAGCATTAGATAATATACATCGTACCTTCTCCAGCAAAGTACGATTCATGCGTTCATATACCCCATTTTATTGCGGTGTCTTCTTAACTGTGAAGTGCCTCTGTATTCCCTCATCCTGACATACTTGCAAGAATGGATCACTTTTGTACTCTCCACCATTGTCCGAATGTAGTACCTTGATCTTTCTGCCAGTTTGAGTCTCAGTTGCCTTTTTTCACTTCACAAAGACTTCTAGGACTTAATCCTTATGCCTCATGGTGTACACCCATACGTGCCTAGAATAGTCATCAATAAACGACACGAACCAATGTTTCCCTCCCAATGATGCATTCTTGGAGGGACCCCAAACATCTGAGTGAACATAATCAAGAACTCCACTAGTGTTGTGGATTGTTGTGCCAAAGCTTGTTCTTGTCTTCTTGCTTTCCACAAAATGTTCACAAAACTCTAATTATGGGGCAATAGCACCTTTTAATAATTCTTGACGAATTAAAAAATTTAACGACTTATCACCTGGATGTGTAAGCCGCGTATGCCATAACTTCGTGGTCTCCATAGCTGCAGTCTCGATGTGTTCATAAATAGACACATCTCCCGTTATTGTACTCCCAGTTAAGTAGTATAAGTTATGATGCCTTGTGGCCTTCATGATTACCAACGATCCAGAGATCACCTTTAGAATGTCATTTTCAGCGACTAACTTGTAGCCCTTAACTTCCAAAGTTCCGAGCGAAATCAGATTCTTCTTCACAGCAGGCACAAACCTTACTTCCTTCAGCTCCCGAACCATACCATCATGCATCTTGAATCGAATACTACCAATCCCAATCACCTTGCAGGTGTGATTATTCCTCATACGCACTTCTCCATCAAAATCTTCAAAGTCTGAGAACCAGTCCCGATGAGGAAAAATATGATAAGTAGCACCAGAATCTAATACCCACGTACCGTCAGTTACGATAAAAGTTGATGGTATCACAGTCAGCGAGAAATCTGAAACTTCATCTGAATCTTAACTTTCCTTAACAATGTTCACCTTGGTGTTGTCCCTTTCTCGATCCTTACGCTTGGTACAATCCTTAGCCCAATGGCTAAATTCATGACACCATGCACATTCATCCTTCTGCAGACGCGCTCTTGACTTTGAACGCCCTTTAACTTTGCCACGATCACCAGTCTTCTTTCTCCTGTTTGTTGAACGACCTCTTGCAAGAAGCAAGTCACTGTTAGCTTCACTTGACAGGTCTTCACGGTCCATCTTCCTGAATTCCTCACTGCGCAAAATTGTAGTGACCTCGGCGTATGTCATCTTATCCTTTCCGTGCATTAAATCTTTAATCACGGGTTCATACCTTTCAGGAAGAGAGTTTATCAGACACAAAGCTTGTTCCTCGTCGTTGATCTTCTCATTGTAGTTAACCAGCTCAGCAAGAAGTTTATTATATGAATCTAGGTGCTCGGTTAGGGTTGCACCTCTCTTCATGTTATAGCGATACAAATTCCTTTTAAGATGTATCATATTTGTCACGTTCTTCACAAGATATTCCTTCTCTAGCTTTTCCCAGAGATCCTTAGCTTAAGTCTCGTGCTGATAATTAACTCTTATTGTTGTTGCTAAACACCCTCGAATCGAACCAAGACATAATTTATTCATCTTATTCCACTGCTTGTCAGACATCTCCGCTGGCCGACCTTCTAGAGCTTCTTCTAGGTCAAGATGAACAAGATCATCCATTACGTCTGTTCTCCATAAACCAAAGTTATTGGTTCCGGTGAACTTTTCAACCTTCAGTTGTGATCTATGTGAATGAAGTATTTCTTATTTTGTTTCTTTATCTTTATTTGTGGACTCCGAATGTTCCCCTTCATGATCGTTCGGATCAACTGGTTTATCCCCGTCAACCATTGTTCTTCAAACAACCAAATATAGATAAAAATAGAACCTTTTATATTAGTATTACCTCAAGCAATCTTAAAAAAAATACCTTCACTTCAACTGCAATATGAGTACCCGTATCCAAGAGCGTAACCTTGCTCTGATACCAATTGTTGCGCCAAAACCTTGCGGAAGCGATTTTCACAGCTACAAACGGTACTCCAAATATAGCCAAGAACACGGGAAGAACAAGAGATTCATATACTATCACAAGGGAGAATACATATTTAAGAAAGAATTTTTTTTGGTGTGTTCATTTGCTTTCTCTAATAGCCTATTTATACTAGTTAGCTAAGCCTCCAAGTGACCAACTCCAAATTGAGTTCTACTTCCTTAGCCTACAAACTAGAACTAGCCTACAATTGAACTTCCTTTGCCTTCAAAGTAGGACTCAAAAACCTACCTTGTTTGAATGCATGAATTTACAAGTGTAAAAGGGAAAGCTATGGAACTCTTCCACCAACCAATATTTTTCACATGGTTTTTCCCACCTACCAATATTTTTCACATGGTTTTTCCCACCTACCTACTAGCCACCATCCAAACAGGCACCGTCCAACAGATTCAACCTCACATGTTACTCTTCCGGATTTCTTTTCCAAAACTCCTCCAGCTTCTATCCCGTCACCCGATTCTTGCTGTCTTGAATAGATGCTCGTATCCCTCCAAAATAGCTTCGCTCATCATTTGACCAACCTCTTCATAGTTTAAGCATTATTTCTACTGTAAATATTTTCTTTGGTGATTTGCTAACTAAATTGAACTGCGGCAGCCCCAAAGCGGTATATAAAAAATGATAAACACATGTCTCAGTAAGAACATGCCAACAAAATGGCACAAAACCTTTAAAGTAGTTTAAAACGATAGTATGGAGCAAACCTAACGCACTCTACCTTCACCACGGGCAATCCAAGAAACGATGGTAAAGTCAAATAAGAAAGCAACTTACAATGGTGAATATCGATGCATATGGAGCAAACTACACTGTGCTTCACTTTTATCTGGTTGTACCTTCTACACAGGCAATCCAAGATTATCTGATTTCATTCTTTATCCAGCCTTTTGGACAGAAAAATAAAATATATCAGAATCTCATAATATTGATCTCACACCAACAAAAGTACTAATAAACTTTGAATTAGTTCAAATGTTCTTCTCGCCTTAATTCTTTTGGCACATTGTCGCGTACAACAGCCTAATGTCCTTGGAATCTGACACAATCTTAAAAATAGAATATCAGAACAGAACTGGCAAGTTCATTCGTTGATTCCTTACCCCTGCTTTGAGTTAAGAGGATAGAAAGAATATCTTCGCCAAAAAACATCAAAAATCAAAGAAAAATGCAATGTGAGAACTTACAGATTACTAACTTGAATTAAGCGCAGTTAGCTAGATAAATATATGTAGCCGCAAAGAAATCAGTTGTTGTCAGATTAATGAAAAGGTATGGCAGACAAAAATTGAAAATTGCAGTATACTACCAAAAGCAACCCGTGCTAGCTGTTAATTGAAAAGGTATGATGCAAGTGTTGATTAACTTAGGATTTTGGTTCGGTTCTCAACACCAGATGATGACAATGGTGGATCCTCAATCTGCAACAAAGATATCAAAAATATGAAGAGAAAAAAACCATTTACTTAACACTCAATTTAATATATAACACATCATGATCAACCAAAATACTTTCATTATCCTTAGAAATTATAGCAGACTGATCCAACATCCGAATTGCTTCTTCTTTAAGCGAATGAATATATGCAATTTTACCAACAATTGGAACCGATAAATAAATTCCAGAAGTTAGGAATTTTCATGACCAACATATCAATTTTATTAATTGGAATCATTTATGGTTCTCAATTGGTTTAAGATAGAATGGTATGCAACTAAAATCACAAAATTAAACAAAAAACAGAAAGGAAAAAACAAAAAAAAAGATACATGAGGTGAATAATGGTTACCTGAATCTTAGCCTCAACCTTATCGATGGTATCACAAACCGATGAAGTGAAAAATTGTGATGGGTTTTTTGTGATGGTTTTTTGCTTGGCATTTCAACAAACGGTAAAGTGCGTTAGGTTTGGTCTTTCAAAATAACCAAAAAAATGAAGAAAAAAACATAAAGAGAATTCCCTGCATGGTACCTGCTGTATATGAAATGTCTTAAAAAAACCAATGGATCCAGTTTGATGATTAGCAACTGTACTGAACATATCAAAGAAAAACCCACAAAAATATTAATAATCAAATTAAAAAATCTCAATCAAAACTAAATTTGAAGTAACCAAACCTCTGTGTATGGTTTAAAGAATTTTCCTAGGAATTGATTAAGTAAGAAGATGTCGAGCAGTAAGACTGGAAACGGGGCTAGTTGTGATCGTGGATTTCTTTGTTATTCGCGTACGAAGTGGTGGAGAGAGTGGGGCGTTGGTTTTGCCTCGAAGTTCAAAAGTAGGTTATGAAATTAAAGGTGTGCATGTGGTGTAAATACATATATCCTATGTGTTACTGTGTGGAAAGCTTTATTTTATAATATTTATATTAAAGCTGTCTACATAGAATAAAGGAGAATCAAGTATTTGGTTTCAATTATCATCTTGTTATTGGATGAACAAACAATTAGTTAAGATGGATGTAAAAAACTTCAATTTTAATTACAAATTTTACTTTAGCTTATGTGATTTTCCCCCAAACTATTAGTTATTATATGTGGTTTCATATTATTTTCATCTTTCCTTGGCTTGGTGATGTTGTATTTGATCACAGGTTAGTTTTCACTTGGATTTGGTCTCTTGAATCATATCTATGGATTCTATGCACTAATCTCATGATTTTGAGAAAAAAATTACAGGTGAATTAACGGATGCGATTGACGATCTAGAGTTCAGTATATTTGAGAAATGAAATGGGGTATGAGTCTGTGACTCATTTGACTCACCGAGTCTATAACGAGCTCAAGTAAATGGGCTCAAACGGTGGGGGCTTGCAAGGTTGGGTGGTAACAACTTCAACTAAGAATTATGGACTTATAGATAGGGATACGGTTTTAATCCAACTCATTACTTCATCTCCTTCACCCGCGACTTGATCCAAAATCTCTGCAAAGTATTAAGACGTACAGATCCTTAAATTTGTACTAAGTATTGTTTCTCTGTATCCAATTGAGGCGTCAATTAAGGATTGAATTTATGTTTTTTTTTTTTTTTTTTTTTTTTTAAAGGCCCAAGCAGGCTTAAATTAATCAAAATAAACTGTCAGATACAATATCAAGTGGTAAGAAATTGGAAGGGAGTCTAGCAACAAGCTGAGCCACAACTTCCTTTTGAATGACAACACCTATTCTATGGAACAGAAAATCTCCAACTTTGACATTTGCATCATTACTAGCCATATAGTTACGTAGTCTCTTAAGAAATTGGATGGTGCCATCACCGAGCTCACCTAAGGTGGTGAAAGCAAGGGCATTGAATCCCAATCCGTGCTATGTGCATTTCTCAAGATACTTAGCACTTTTACGATCAATAGCCTTAGCGAGAGCTTGTCCAGGGGTAAAAGCACGTACACCATCACCAGTGAAAGGAGAGACACCTGTCACGTCCATACAAACATCACGCCCATCAATCCAGTTATAAACTAGAATATCCTCTGGTCTTAGGTCCGAGCCAGTACTAGAGATGAGACCTAAATCAACCTCTTTCCTAACATGAACACCTGCACGGTAACATATGTCAAAAAAGGTGTCACGAACAAGATCGTGACGAAACTTTATGCCAATATCCTTGACACAATGTAAGGCGTGATCTCCAAAAATATCCATGTCTCTGCCACAACAAGGACAAGTACTCCCCTCTTCGAAAAGTGAGATGCCCAGTTTATAACACATAACCGCACTGAATCAATGGAGTTTTTGATGAAAAAGATAGTGAAATTGGTCGATTCCGGTCGAATCAATGGAGTTTTTGATGAACTCTGAACATATAATTTATTTGTTTGATTATACTTGATGGAAATTTGTTATCAATTTGCCCAATTATCTTAAGATGAACATTAATTTCATGAAATTTGGAAAACCAAATGACTAATTTTGATTTTTTATATATTTGTTGTGACTGACAAATTACACTAAAGTGACCATATAGAAGACTCCCTTCGGTCGATCAACAAACTGATAATTAATTAACACAAGTTTAACATCAACTTTGTAAAGAAGATAACTACCAACATAAACTTTAGATTAATAAACAAAACATGTACCATGGTCGTACCCAAAGCAATAGCTAAGATATACTAGATGACCGCTTCCACGGTGGACGGCCGACCGAAAAAATTGGCGCAAAACTAAATTTTATATAATGGCTATGCAATCAGTTTTCGAAAATTGTGCTTAAAATGAAAATATCATTTTTCCTGAAATGGAGAGAGCACGTCGTTTTATTAGTTGCAACAGAAAATTAGTTAATGCCTAAACCAAAATATGGATGCATAATATGTTATGCATCCTTAGTGGTGGTTTGCATAATGGTTATGCATTCAATTTTCAAAAATTATGCCTAAAAGGATAAACACCTCCGAATTTTTCGTAAAATCTCTAAATTTGATATTGTTGTTTGTTCTCGTTGGATAGGTTTTTTAATCAGCTTTCCAACGAGATAAATTTTGTAAAATTCCGAGGCACGGATTTTTAGATATGTTATGTTAAAGTTTGTTTTCCAATTATACCCCTAAAAAAATATGATACATAAGGAGTAGAGCTGGCAAACGGGCGAGCCGGGGCTGGCCCGTTGCGGGTTACACGGGCTCGGGTTAATACGGGTCAAAACCCGCGGGTTGAAATTCTTCACGGGTGGTGATTTCTTCAACCCGTGCCCGTAACGGGTTAAACTTGCGGGTTTACGGGTAGCCCGGCTTGTTTAATTAAAAATAAAATTTAATTTAATTAAGGTAATTTATGACAAATTACAATTTACAAGGATAGAAATTGTAAACAGAACTCAAAACTCATTTTTGATTCTTGATAATCCCACAATTCCTTCCCATCTTCCTCAAATTCTCATGTTGTTGTTCAAACTAAAATCAGACGAAAACCCATTCATATGGGATATGACTCAATTAAAAAAGGAAAAATAGGTAAAAGATGAAACTAAGAAAATCTAAATCAATTATAAGACAGGACGTAATTAGACTCGAGTGCATTCTTGATTTGTAAATTATAAACTGTAATTGGTTTACTTCAGGGCACGGTCTTCACTTTTGTTGATTTGCTTGGTGTGTATATACTTTATGCTGTTAATGTTATTGTTGGTGTAATATGGTTGTTGCTGCTGTGATTCAAACTGTTGATGCAATTGGCCAAATTGCTGGTCTTGTTCAAATTGTTGATGCGGCTGTTGCTGATGTTGTTCAAATTTTTGATGCGGTTGTTGCTGTTTGGTGGTACTGATAATTATTTTGAGGATGATGTTGAATACTTAGCATGAAATTTCATCTTTATCTGCATGTGGCGTCATTTCAAATGGGACACTAAACAAAATCCAATCTTTTTGTTTCAATTTGGAAAAAATGTCACGAGCCACATTGACATAAAGTCACCATATATAAAGTCCTCCCTCGCTTCGCTCGATCGGCCTAACGATACTTATATATCTCCTAAATTAAAAACACCCAAAACTATGAATAAAAAGAAAAGACACCACAAACCTTATCAAATAAAGTTGAACATCACCGACATGGTAATTAAGCTGATCAGCATGACAATTGTGAATTCTTTGTGAATTGTTGCTGGTGTGTACGATTTTTCACCATCAAGAGACAAGACATAAATCTTAAGTCTTAGTCCTTCCCTACAATGATCACTTTTCCCACAAATAAAATACCTTGTATCGTAGTCAAATACTGCACATCAATATCAAATTACGTACGATATATTAGTTCAACTAATTTAATTTATTAGTTAAATAATAGTGAAATAAATAAACACAAAAACAAAAAATCACAAAACCTACTTAGAGTATCTCCACTGTAGAAGGTGTTGGATCCGCTCCAATTGTCCATATCCGCATTTAGGCTCCATCTACTGTCACCTCCGACCACTAAATACTTTGCAGACACACTAGAGCAGAGAATCGAGAAAACTACTAAAATGATGGTAAGTACACTTAAAAACTTCATCTTTTTTTCTTTCTTTTTTTGTATAGGATGTTGTATTCTTCTTGTTAACTTCGATAAACTATGTAACCTTGATGGCCTTCAGTTATTTATACAATCATAATTGTTTTGTTAGTTGACGAAAATGTGCATTGCATGAGTACATTTTCTAGACAAGAGAGACATGATTGGTAGTTGGAATACTTGGTCAAATATTATTATTCGATTCTTTTTTTTCTTTTTTTTTTGGGAGTTAAAGAGCACTGAATTCAGTTTTATGTCTTCATAGTTGATAAGCACTGCCTTAAGAAATAAAGAAAGAATATTCATTTGTTATGATTCAGGCTTATTTGTACGCACATGCAAAAGAAAACTTATTTGGCATACTAGGTGGCATGACAAACGAGTTGCACTGTTATGGGAAAATAACTGAGCGACGGACTTTCTAGCGGGGATATTGGCTATAATGTTAGCAATAAAGACTTTATTGCAAGAGCTGCCATGAATATCTCTCGATATTATCTCTAGCACCAACAGTTTGTTCTTTATCGCGTATAAATAGGTAATTTTCAAATTCAAAACTTACCCCAATTTTTTTACCAATAATTCAATTCAACCCACTATTTTAACCCATCATCGAACCCACCGCATACGTGGCATACCATTTGTACTTTTCATTTTTTTCTCTTTCCTACTGACGTGTTTATTCTTGTTTTTTACTCTCTCTTTTCTACGAACACCAGATAAGAAAGAAATCGGAATCGCATAGGCTTTCATTTTCTATAATTCTCTGTTATAATGAGTTCGATTTTTGATTGAATAGATGGAATAAATCAGAAGCCATAATTTCTCCCCTTGTTCGTCCAATTGCATGTTGATAAAGAAGATCAAGAAAAAAAAGTTCCATTTATCATCCAAAATTTCAATCATCAGACCCATGAAACCAAAGTATTTAGTCTTAAACAGATGAGTGTTGCATCTAAGTTCAAGAGTAAAAAATTTAATTTTAAAATTTGTGAATTTACTATTTTCTTAATTGATAAAGGTTCTCACCATTGAATTTAATTGATAAAAGATTATATTGTTTAGGGTTTTGAAAACTGAATGGAATGAGTTGCTGGAATCGGTGAAGGAAACGAATTGCATTCTCTGTAAGTTCCATGTTTATTTAATACAGTAAGTGAATTGGAGTCTTTTGTGTGAGAAACAACTACAATACCATGAAATTGTGCAGTGGATTCTAATAAATTAGGTTTCACAGTAGCCTGCTAATTTGAGTTGGAATTGTAATTAGTGGAAAGCATATCTTGTTCAAACTTTGTGTCATAAAAAGAGTAAATTGACAACCTATGCTACAGTTAGTATGCTTCGAATGAATTCAAATCCTTAGTTTAACTATGCCACTGAAGTCCAAGTTATATCAGAACCCAAAAGACTATTTTAGTGCTTGAGTATAGTAAACATATTGGAGGTGAAAGTGGTGGTGTTTGATTTTAGTAGAGAGAGTGATGGACCAGAGGGTGATTAAAACTCTTTAGCCTGTGCTATTTTTACATACTGATGTAAATCACTATTATTTCACTAGCCTTTACTACCATTGTAACACATACGCATTGTAAAGAATCTGCGAATATTGTCATACGGCAACGAAAACTAATTTCATTTGTATATATATAACCGTGAAATAGTTTTCCGAGACTGCGTTCATTTCCATCAGGGATGGAATGAGAATTAGTCTTGTATGGATTTTTGGTAGTTCAATTATTTAGAATTGACCATCAAGATTTCAAGGGGTCTACCATCCAAGGCTAAGAAACACTCAAATGAACATATAATCCAAACTGTGTGAAAAAAATTCACTTGTATTTCTGACAGATGAAATGAAGCTAGTTATGACGATGTTGTATCTTGCAAGCAGTTTTGTTTTATTTTATTTTTTGATCTAACATCCAGATTGTTTCTGAACATCTCCAGTGTTAACAATTTCCATCTTCACTTTTCTATATCAAGTTTGAGATCCTTATGAGTTTTTTGAATTTTTAATCAATACCCTGAACGCAGTACTACAACTTTTTCTTTTTTGTGCTACTCCTTTTAGGTGGAATTACAAGTCAACAAATTAGATTTTTTCTGATGGAGATGTTGTTCCCTGAGGCCTGAGATAAAGGCGACAATAAAATCCGCACAAAATGATCATTTACAAAATGAGTACAAAGATGAGATAGCTATAGGTCACGGTGTTCTAAAATATTCTTTGCAAGGAAGGCTGGTGAAAAACGTATTCCAAGATATAGATCTGAAAGGTCTTGTTTGTATGTTGCGTGGAAATGTGCATTATTTTGACAATGTAAACTACAAAGACCCACCGTTGTAAGACATCATATGTATGAAATGTTGTGTTTAAGAATTTCTTCAAATTTTCCACTACTGTTTTAACATAACCAAGCAAAATCTAAAAGTACCTTATGCTTAGAAAAAACAAGAAAATGCACCTTGTTAAGACTGATAACATCCAACTACGAGTAAACTAATGCATTCAGGAAAATATGATTCATAAAATTGTTAAAAATAGAACTTCTGAATAAAACTAATGTTACCTTCGGATAAATCCTCCACTACCTTCATGTAAGTTGGCATCCTGGTACGTTGGTGCAGAACTCTCAAAATACCGACTTCTCCATGGATGAGATACTCCAAATGGCACACTATCAAAATATCCAAATAAAATTGACTGCCCATGATGATTAACCCCGACAAATGGATCAAAAGGCATTGCATACTTGTTTGTCAAGTATGTTATGTCAAAGGTGACAACTTCACCAAATTCTTTGTAGGATTCTCTACATCTATTATCAGCCCAAAACACATTCTTCAAACTGCCCATTTCATCAATGTCCATTCTATAGAAGAAATTTGGATCCCTATTTTGCATGTATGTAAAGTGATCCAGAAGTGTTGTAGCATCTCCTTCGCCAAGTTCTTTTTTTTCTTTCTTTAGAAACCATATTCCTCTGTATTTTTTCATCATAGGGGAGGCTTTCGTATCCACCACCTTCATCTTCTAATGAACCATAGGTATTACACATCCTGATTCCTGCTTTGTCGTTCACCAAAACTTTCTTCTTTGTAGCTGTGTCGATCCTTTTGGGGCCTCTTTAATGTCAAAATTTTGATGGACTATTTAAATGGTTATGTTCAAGATCAACAACGGTTATCATCCATTTTTCATCTTCACATATCTCGCTGAAATTTTTGCTTTGCAACTAGTTCTCTGTGTTGGAGGAAGATTTAACGGAGACTCCGGATCTGAACGATTTTTCCCCTCTTTCGTACAAGAATAAGTTACAAAATTTTATACTCCATGATGATCCCTCTTGCATGTTCGTTTCTTATAATAAAATCCTATCTTGAATTCATAACTACGGTAGAACTCAAATAAGTCATCAGCATTATTAAATTTCAAACCAACTTTTGGCAAGACAATCTGATCACCTTGGTCATTGTCATCATCCAATGCAGTATTGCGTTGTTCAAGTTCCTCACTAGACGATTGAGATTCACCCATGGGTACATATAAAAGAACATATGCATACAATTGGGTTAGATTTATGAACAAAACGATGCTCGGTTATTCTCAAGCAAAAGATGCGTGATTAACAAGTGAAACATAATTTCATTAGGTTTAATAAGGATTTTATCACCTTTTATTAATCAAATAAGAATTTTATAAACCCTAATAAAAAAATAAATCATGATGCGTGATTAACAAAACATGTTTGATCTATACTAAGGGTTTGCATATAGATTACCTAGTGGTATTTTTGTTCTTCGTCAATGGTAGTTCGTAGTTTTCTTCGATGATTTCAAGTTCTTCTATAGATTTCTTGTTGGCGCCAGTACTGGTAGTGAGAATTTTTAAGATCTAATTTTGGTGTTTTATCAAATTTAGAAAACCAAAATAAAAACGAAATATATGAACACGTCAGCAAGAAAGAGAAAAAAAATGAAAAGTCAAAAAGGCATGCCACGTGTGCGGTGGGTTTGATGGTGGGTTAGATTAGTGGGTTGAATACAATTATTGATTTTTTACACACAAAAGTTTCTCTATTTCTCTATTTAATTTCTTTCTTTCTCAATTTAACTTTTTTTTCTTTTTTTTTCCAAACGACATAAAATTTCAAACTCAACTTGATTCAGCAACGCAACTTGATATTTAGGGCTTAGTGCTTGAAGGTGCCATTAAGAATATATGTGACAGTTATAAAGAAATAAGTAAGAAGCAAAGAAGTATGAAAGTTTTGGATATTAACAAGTCAAAACCGCAATTAAAAAAATTCAAAGAAAAGTTCAAGGAAAGGAAAATCAAAGCAAAACAAATTTGAAGCCAAAGAGGAATATACACAAAGAAACTCTGTTCATGAGCGCATTGATTGGAAGTTTAGTGAACTGGAGAAGATTAACAAGTTACAGAACATTGTTCAAAAATTTTATTTTTAAAGTTTATATTTCAAATTATTATTGTCTAGTTTTATGTCTTGTAAAATAATTATTAATGATTAATTCGAAGTTGAATTTGAAAATTTGACGAGTATTCTTGGAAATTAAGCTTAATTCTAATCTAGTCTTACATTCTATTCTTAATCCAATCTTACATTTAATTGTTTAAACAAATATTAAAACTTAATATTTATAATAATACTTAAATTAATTTGAATAGTTTTAATATCCTTAACTTAAGTGGACAAATAAGAAACTAAAATACATTTGATAATATTTGAGCAACCATCTTAAAATTTCAAAACAACTTCCAAATTCGAAGTCTTTTTCGTAGATGCGACGATATTCCACACGACACCTTGGTTGAAGTTCCATCATGGTTTCACCACTCCTAAAATTTCGACCCTCTTGTTGAATTAAAGCAACATACCTAGTAACTTCTTTATTGATTATAGTGAATCGATGTCTCAACCATGTAACATCACGATTGTTGAGGTTCATTGTTTGTTCTTCAAATTTCCCAAAATTCCTCTGTCAAAATGGTTGGGGACTGAATTCATCTGCGAATAAAGTCTCAGTTAAAGAAACATAATTCATGCAAATACATTCATCTTCCGCAATAGTAAATTTTGGTAATCGCCTCCTAATTCGAACTCACACATTGGCAAGATTAACAACTCTTTTGATTTTTGGGCAGCATGTTGGTTTGCTACGAACTCATCCATGTTTTCATTATCATCCATGCTCTTTGAGGAATTAGAAGATCAGAAAATAATTGGAGATTGAAAAATTCTAGAGAGATTTAGAAATTCTCGTGTAGTTAAAATGAGTTTTAAATTGGGTGTTTATAATAGGGAAAAATTGTAGCCGTTGGATGAGGAACTACTGACCATGATCAAATCAGTGAGCGATTCAATGACCATCGTTGGCGTTTGAATGACCAGCGAGCGATGCTATGACCATCTAGCGATCAAAACTCTCTCGCTCGCTGGAAACTCCATCGTGTATGATTATATGTTATTTCTGGCATATATGTATATACATTTGGCAGTTTGGCATACCCATAGTGGGTGGATATATGGAAAAATCTATTATTTGACATATGCGTAAGAATATGCCTAACGGGAGAAAAACTATCAACTAACGAGGTACAAAACAATGGGTAGGATTTATACAGCAAACAAACTAAGGATTGAATTTTGATACAACTAATATATATCACCAATATACTACCCAACAACCAATATTGCAATCTATTTTTTTATTATTATTAAAATAAAAAATTGGATATCACCATTTTCGTGTTCATATTACTTGTTGTAAATGATTTGCAAGGTAAAACCTCTATGAGATTGCAATAAGAGTCGGAGAAAAGTTCCAAGTTTTTCAATCCTCAGTTGTTTATTGCTAGGTTGAACTTATAGTGGCAAGTAAGTATGCAAGTCTAAGAACTAGTGGTTGAATTTTTGTCCATTGAACCTGTATGCAGCCAATTCCAATTCATATGTGATGCTAGTGCATTTGGGACGTGTGACATTAAACAAGTTCAACTAGATGTTCGAAAACCACTATTAATTATGTCATTATTATGGGTATTCAGGAGTTATTGGACACCCATGAGTAAATAAATCATTTTATTAGACCAATTCAACATAACTAAATCATAGTAATTTGGATGTTATTCTAGTCCATATAAGATATGGTCGGTTATGAGGATTACATATGTCAATTTTTTCAACATAATCAAAATTAAACTAATAAGCTTGAATTATTTTAATATTAATTAATTCTCCCTTCGGTTATTCCATATTCGTCCCACGAAATTTCTTTCAGATCTTCCCTTACCTATCATAAATATTCTCGTTATGAATGTGAATGTGACTAGTCATTTGTGCATAATTTCATGCATGTACCCATATTTTAGGTTGATCTCAGGTATTAAATCTCTATTTTCATGGTTAGTCCAATCATACTATTACGGGTTTCCTGAATTACCATGTTATGCATTATTATGCATAAAGCATAGTCTTATGTATTTCACATACATGCACTTGAACCACGATAATGCCAACAGTTAATGGCGAATTTCCGCTTCAGAATTCCAAAAGCTCATTCCGTATCATTTCTCAAATCCATTTTCCTATTGTTAAGATGCTGGCATAAAATTCCCATTTTCCCCTTGAGGGGGTTGACGGTAAGCTTGAACTGCACTTTATATTTTGGACATATTTCATTTGCAAAATAATATCCATGAGTGTAATGATGGTTGTTGATTGTGAAATTTACTTTGGGAAACTTTCATAATTTAAATCTTCAAAGAAAAGCTTCAAAATAAGTAATTTCCCTTTTTTCACTCGTGCAAAATATTTATGTTGTCATGTGAATCGGAAGACAAAAAAAAGCGTGCCATATCTAGCAATCATAAGAAGTGGAAGCTTCAAGGATAACAGTTGGTTTTGCTCAATGACCCTTATACTGACTGGCTTAGTAGGTAGGACATCACGTCCATACCCAATGAATGCGGTCAATACTACCAAGCATTCTTGGAGATCCCTTATCTTGATTTTTCTTTAATATTTTTCTAAAATTTGCATCAGTTAGTTTTCGTAAATATTTTAGACCAAAATGATTAACCATTGCTTTGAAAAACAACGCAGGATACTTGTATTGCAGTTGTTTCGGCTATACGTAGGTACTCATTATTAAAATCCAATCCAAAAACATTTCCAATACCTAGAACTCTTAAGGCCAAAGTAACCTTTTGTTCAAAATTGTAACCTCTAATATTTAGTGCGTAATAGAGATAATTAAATTGAGGTTATACCTGACAAAACTCATTAATAATAATTAACACCAAATGTCGAGGAATGCGAAATCGACCTTGGAAATCTGAATTGAAGAACACACAGTCGGGAAGAAAGTAATCATGCATCAACCTCTCGTGATTTCATCCCTCTGTCGATGTGTATATCTTCTTGTGAATAATTTTCTTAGATCTGGATCTCTAGGTTACCGTGATAAATATAGCTCAAGCATAATGCTGGTTAGAATTATATCTTCATATGAATCGCCATCCATTTTACGTAACACCTTGTTTATGGGTAAAAATCCTTTCTGCCGATTTTGGTAAATTCGGTAGGTGAGTGAGGAACTGGTTCAAACCCTAAACAAATATGTTGCACGTGAGCACTTTATAGATTCGAGAGATCAATCTGTACAAGTCCGTCCTAAACCAAGAAATGGCCGTTCCAGACTTGCTTCGGTCACAAAGTGGAGGAGAAGGGTTGATTTGGGGAGGGAAGCAAAGAAAGGTTTTGAGACCAGAATAATTCTTGGAAAGTAGTATTTCGACTTGTATCAGAAAGTGAAAGCTTCGGAAGCTTGCAAGAGATGAAAGCTTTTTGGAGAGCTTGAAAAGTTTCCTTTCCTGAGAGTGTTGTATTTTTCTCCTGACCGAGACTTATTGTCTGGTGGAAATAGGTAAGACCTATTTATACAAGTCGAGATTGAAACGTACCCTGGCCTCATGAAGGAAGATAGTAAAGGGTAAATTAATGGGAGGAGGTGGTAACCGCATGGTGTTTATGGGTGAAAACGTTTTCACCATTATTTCCTCATTTATTTGACCGCTTTATTCCTATTCACGCTTTATTAATGTGAGCGTAGTGTACGCAGCATGTTGTGACCGCCAAACCAAGACCCTGGAAAGCATCACCCAGTTTGTGTTGATGTCTCGAGTGTTGGTTGCACCTTGAGTGCAAGTGGAAATGCGAGGCTGCAAGTGGCGCGTGTGGCATGTGCAGAATGCCTTCGTTGTGGGCTGCACCTTGATTGCACGTGGAAATTCCAGAGCTTCTTGTTGCGCGTGTGGCATCTGCCAATGGCATGTGCGGAATGCCTTGGTGGTAGGTTGCACGTTGAGCGCAAGTGGCAGTGCCAAAGATGCCAGTGGCGCGTGTGGCATGTGCGGAATGGCTTGGTGGTTGGTTGCACGGTTTGCAAATTAGGCTACCAGCGTGTGTGTTTGGAATGTACCAATGGCACGCACGACCATTAGGGCCACTTCTAGCTAATGAAAGCTACCAGTGAGCACGTTGGCATGTTCCAATGGCACGCTCGGCCATTAAGGACACGGCTTGGTAAGAAAATCTGCCAGCGAGCGTGTTGGCATGTGCCAATGGAACGCTCGGCCATTAGGGCCACGGCTTGGTAATAAAATCTACCAGCGAGCGTGTTGGCATGTGCCAATGGAACGCTCGGACATTAAGGCCACGACTTGATAAAAAAAGCTAACAACGAGCGTGTTGGCATGTGCCAATGGCATGCGGCGGCTTCGCCCCTTGGTTACACGGTTTGGCAAGCTGGGAAGATGGCATTTTTGGCATGGCGCGGCTAGGTCTAAGGTAAGGGTGTTTGGCTTGGCGTGGTGTAACTAGCATAGCTAGGGCCAAAAAAAGTGTGTTTGGCATGGCACGGCTAGCCTGGGCTAGGTGTGGCTGGCATGATTTTCCATTGGAACAAAGGTGCGGCTAGCATGGTTAGCATGCTTCGGCGCGTTTGGTGTGACTAGCATAGCTAGGAACGAGGCAGAGTGCATTTGGCATGGCGCGGCTAGCTTGGGCTTGGTGTGGCTGGCATGATTTTCCATTGGCACAGAGGTGCGGGTAGCATGGTTGGCATGCTTCGGCGCGTTTGGTGTGGCTGGCATGATTTACCATTGGCACAAAGGTGCGGCTAGCATGGTTGGCATAGTTCGGTGCATTTGGTGTAGCCGGCATGATTTTCCATTGGCACAAAGGTGCGGCTAGCATGGGTGGCATGATTCGACGCGTTTGGTGTGACTAGCATAGTTAGGGCCAAGTCAGAGTGCGTTTGGCATGGCGCATCTAGCTTGGGCTAGGTGTGGCTGGCATGATTTTCCATTGGCACAGAGGTGCGGCTAGCATGGCCCGATGTTTCATTGCCATTTGGGTTCTGAGGTTGTGTAGGTTGTGAAAATGGCTCGGCAGCGAAAATCAGGAGGGATGTTGAGGCCTCGGGGTTTCATAGTCTCGCGCTGGTCACCCTATTTTTTTTTTCTGTCGTTTTTTTGGATCCGTGCTTTCATCTACAGTGTCTCTCCAGTGGTTTCCAAAATTCACCAAACTCTGTTGTATTCTTGGGAAGCTGGGAAGCTGCGCGGCATTGGGAAACGGGAAGCTGGGAATTGGCGCGAGTTGGTGGGACCGGTACAATTGGGAGACTGGGAAGCTGGGTGTCCTTTGGATTTGGCGCAAGTTGCATGCTATCTTTGTGGGGCCGGCTTAAGCTGGGAAGCTGGTGCAAGTTGGTAGACTGACCAGGATTGGGAAGATTGCACGTTGGGAAGCTGTCCAGGATTGGGAAGATAGTCAGGATTGGAAAGCTTGCATGTATTGTGAATATGGCGCCGGTTGGGAAGATGACGCTGGTTGGGAAGTTTGCGCATATTTGGAATCTCTTGCAAGGGAGACACTTGCGGTTTAGGGTTTGATACGCCGAAACCCGAATTGGCGCCCTTCACTAAAGTTGTTGTAGAATCCTCGTTTGGAGTCGGATTTTCGATGTACGCATATGTATCTTCAAGCCCACGAAATTTCCAAGCTTTAGTAAAGAAGCTTTTTGAATTTTGAGCATGTTCAGGAGATAAAAAACGCGAAACAATAAACTTCCAGGAGGTTTTCAGAACTTTTCCAGGTTGCATGTTGTCTGATGTTCCGGTCACCTCTCCTTGGTCGTTCATCCAATTGCCATGAAATATTGACATGTTATAGGTAAGTTCCATTCAAAGAGAATGGTACATAAATCAACACTAGATTCCGCACCAATTTCTCCCTGTTCATAATTGAACACATGGGAGTGTCAATTTCCCTCAGTTGAGTTTGTTTGGAAAACGTGTTTCATGACTTCGGTACTTCTTGCACATGCCGTAGAAGCATAATAAGGAACTTGAATGACATTAGTTCACTTACTCTCCTAATTTTATGATTGTACTGATTTTCCACGCTTGATCCATCCTAATCCCATGTAATCTTTGTGCTAGGTGATTAACAACGAAGTTGGGAATCATGGGTCCACTAGTACGAGCAACCCTGGAGTTTTTGACGATGAACCACTTGCGCCTCCAGGTTATAAAGTATTAATTTCCAATGCAGTGGAAGTGGTAGAAATCCTAATTGAGCCTTAGATGGTGGAACCCGAATCGATAATAGTAGAAAATGCTTCGTCGGAGGTTTCCCCCATGCGCAGCCTACTATCATTACATCTTCTTAAATTCCCTGTCCACAGGATTCGACATGATCATATCATACTCTTCTGGATGTGACAGTGGGATGCTCAGAAATTACTTAATGAAATATTCTGGTAGTGCAGGCTTGGGATCCTCCGTGGCCTCGTGAAGTGTCAAAGGCATCCTCTAGATAGAGAGGTGATGATATTCTTGCGCCACAACATTAAAGAATAAATTACCTTGTTATGAGTACGACTTTTGGTTGACTGTGCCTTCTGATCTTTGATAGTGAAGGGATCCCGTGTATATCCTCAGTTCGCAAGTATATATGGTTTACACGTTTCCATCTTTGTAGTAGTTTCTGCTGTGGTGAAGCTCTGGCTGGTATTAACGAATGATCGGCAATAATTCTCGGTAGGAGATGTAATAAGAAGAGACTACGTTGTCGTGGTAACAAAGTAGGTTGGCTGGAATTATATGGAATTCCGTGGAAGTAAAAGCATTGGCTGGATATGATCGTGATCCTTGACATGGGGAGTGTGGTGGTACGACCCTTTGCAGGAATAAGCGGTGTTGAAGAAGCTTCGGCTCTTGGAGAGGATGTTGAAACTTAGGAAGACAAACACTAAAATTTAGGATTCGGATCCTATAACAACTTATGGAGAGAAGGATGAAGCGGAGCGGCCATTGGAATGATTTTTAAAGCGGAGCAGCTGCTGAAGAGAACATTAAACGGAGCCGCTAGAGAGGCTACCTCAATCAGGGTGTTGTAAGTCTGGACACCCTCTAAGTGAACAGTGGTTAGGAATCCCCGGTTCCTTCCGTGCTTTAGTTTGGGAGTGGCCTCTCTGGTTGAAAACAGCTGCTTCCCTGATGTAGTGTTGTTGAGGGTTGCATATATGTCTTGACATTGTTCCTTGGGGAAACATAGAATCTCATATAATATTTCATCATGGACCGCACAGTTTTGCGGGCGAAGTCCCCAGAAACCACGCGTTTCTTGACAGGAAGAGAGTCTTTGTGAAACCATGGAGTTTGATGATTTTCTTTGCTTCGATTTTGGAGAAGTCGATCTTTATGTGTGATGAAATTGGATTGCTGATTCCCTACAGGGCGTTCAAGTGCAGCGGTAGAAGGATGCAAGCTGCCAGAACTGGTAATATGCAAGCTGCTGCAAAGATCCAAGTGGTTGTAAGAGATTCAAGCTGGGAGTGCAAGCATGACGTTGGGAGGACGCAGGATATCAGTGCTGGAAAAGATGCAATCTTCCAGCGCAGGGTATGATATTGTGCCCGGTCATATGCGTGTTGCATGTGTGCCTGATATGTGCGTCTGGAAAGCGCGTCTGGTGTTGTTTTGGACGTGGACTGTTGGCGCTGGAACTTTGGTTATCAAGCTGTAATGATAGCGCGGGAGGCTTCTTTCTGTAGGACGGTGGATTCGATAACCGGAAGGCATGTAGGGTGGATCATGGAATACTGGTGTTAGTGGTAGCGTGGTATCAGCAAAGTGGGCAAGCATATTCTGGCTATGCACTCCAGCGTTCCTCCTTCAGTTTGTTCTCCTCTTTTTTGTTTTTGTTGGTGCAAACCCTAGCCATAGGTGTGACTTCCATAAATATGTAGGAATATAGTTCCTCTCTTCGAATATTACTGTAGTAGCGTCAGCTACCTCATGAATAGTAACTGGTAACCGATATGATACAAAGTCGGTACACATGGTGATGTAACAAAGAGTTGGAGCTGAAACAGGCGGTCCTCCAAATGACGATGATGTATTCTTCGAGAAAAGTAAACCACTGTTGAATGGATTCCTTTGCACTTCAGTCTTCTGAAATTCTTCTGTGTTTTTTTTTTTTTTTTTTTTTTTGAAAGGAAAATGAAACACCTGGCTTATGGTTTTGATTTTCTGGATTTCTGGGTTGATAGGCAAGTGTTACCTATGAGGGTTTTGGGTTATTATTTGGGATGAACCTTTTTTTGTATATGGAAGATATGAAAAGATGAATATGTGGTTCCTTTTTTTTTTAGGGATGATGCCGCTTTTGGTTATGATTGTAAGTGATATGGACATCCCATGGAAGATATGGAATCGTGAACATTATGTGTTGGTAGATAACATGGGACAGAACATAACATGGATATTGGTTTTATCATTCCCGTGAAAACTTGAAATGGTAAACCATATATATTCTATTTGTGCAAGACTTACTCGGTTTCCCGGATCTCATGACTAAAGTGGATCCTCGTGTGTAAGATCGTATTTCGCGGAAAGCACCACTATGATTGTGGAAAGTCCCGGGTCGTTTTATGTTACTTGATGACTGGATAGTTTTCTTTCGATTTCTATGAAGTCCCCAGCCATTTCATGTAGCTTCACGACTGGTAACCAGGCTGTCTTTCGGTTCTTGTGAAGTCCCCAGCCGTTTCATGTAGCTTCACGGCTGGTAACCAGGCTATCTTTCGGTTGTTGTGAAGTCCCCAGCCGTTTCATGTAGTTTCACGACTGGTAACCAGGCTGTCTGGTAGTCGAGTTGTAGATCCCCAAATAGATTGCTTGCTTATACCGTCCTGATGTCTGGATCGAAGTATGAGATCGATTTATGAAAGTTGTTATGTAACCGAAAGATCAATGCTCCCGCTGTGGTCGCCAATTGTTTATGGGTAAAAATCTTTTCTGCCGATTTTGGTAAATTCGGTCGGTGAGTGAGAAACTGGTTCAAACCCTAAACAAATGTGTTGCACGTGAGCACTTTCTAGATTCTAGAGATCAATTTGTACAAGTCTGGCCTAAACCAAGAAATGGCCGTTCCAGACTTGCTTCGGTCACAAAGTGGAGGAGAAGGGTTGATTTGGGGAGGGAAGCAAAGAAAGGTGTTGAGACCAGAATAATTCTGGGAGAGTAGTGTCTCGACTTGTATCAGAAAGTGAAAGCTTCGGAAGCTTGCAAAAGATGAAAGCTTTTTGGAGAGATTGCAAAGTTGCCTTTCCCGAGAGTGTTATGTTTTTCTCCTGACCGAGACTTGTTATCTGGTGGAAATATGCAAGACCTATTTATACAAGTCGAGATTGAAACGTACCCTGGCCTCATGAAGGAAGAGAGTAAAGGGTGAAATAATGGGAGGAGGTGGTAACCGCATGGTGTTTATGGGTGAAAACATTTTCACCATTATTTCCTCATTTATTTGACCACTTTATTCTTATTCATGTTTTCTTAATGTGAGCATAGTGTACGCTGCATGCTGTGACCTCCAAACCAAGACCCTGGAAATCATCCCCCAGTTTGTGTTGATGTCTCGAGTGTTGGTTGCACCTTGAGTGCAAGTGTCAATGCCAGGATGCAAGTGGCGCGTGTGGCATGTGCGGAATGCCTTTGTTGCGGGTTGCACCTTGAGTGAAAGTATAAATGCCAGAGCTGCTAGTGGCGCATATGGCATGTGCGGAATGCCTTGGTGGTAGGTTGCACGTTGAGCGCAAGTGGCAATGCCAAAGCTTCCGGTGGAGTGTGTGGCATGTGCGGAATGCCTTGGTGGTAGGCTGCACGGTTTGCAAATTAGGCTACCAGCGAGGTTTTGGAATGTGCCTATGGCACGTACGTCCAAGTTGGCCTAGGTTACACGGTTTTCAATGTTAGGCTACCAGCGTGTGCGTTTGGCATGTGAAAATGGCACGCACGGCCATTAGGGCCACGGCTAGGTAATGAAAGCTACCAGTGAGCACGTTGGCATGTGCCAATGGCACGCTCGGCCATTAGGTCCACGACTTGGTAAGAAAAGCTACCAGCGAGCGTGTTAGCATATGCCAATGGCACGCTCGGCCATTAGGGCCACGGCTTGGTAAGAAAATCTACCAGCGGGCGTGTTGTCATGTTCCAATAGCATGCTCGGCCATTAGGGCCATAGCTTGGTAATAAAAGCTACCAGCGAGCATGTTGGCATGTGCCAATGGCACGCTCGGCCATTAGGGCCATGGATTGGTAAGAAAAGCTACCAGCGATTTTGTTGGCATGTGTCAATGGCACGCTCGGCCATTAGGGCCATGACCTAGTAAGAAAATCTACCAACGAGCGTGTTGGCATGTGTCAATGGCATGCGGCGGCTTGGCCCCTTGGTTGCACGATTTGGCAAGATGGTAAGAGGGATTTTTTGGCATGGCGCGACTAGGGCCAAGGTAAGGGTGTTTGGCTTGGCGTGGTGTGACTAGCATAGCTAGGGCCAAGGCAAAGTGTGTTTGGCATGGCGCGGCTAGCCTGGGATAGGTGTGGTTGGCATGATTTTCCATTGGCACAGAGGTGCGGCTATCATGGTTGGCATGATTCAGCGCGTTTGGTGTGACTAGAATAGCTAGGGCCGAGGCAGATTGCGTTTGGCATGGCGCGGCTATCTTTGGCTAGGTGTGGCTGGCATGATTTTCCATTGGCACAGAGGTGTGGCTATCATGGTTGGCATGCTTCGGCGCGTTTGGTGTGGCAGGCATGATTTGCCATTGGCACAAAGGTGCGGCTAGCATGGTTGGCATGCTTCGATTCGTTTGGTGTGGCTGGCATGATTTTCCATTGGCACAATGGTGCGACTATCATGGTTGCATGCTTTAGCGCGTTTGGTGTAACTAGCATAGCTAGGGACAATGCAGAGTGCGTTTGGCATGGCGCGGCTAGCTTGGGCTAGGTGTGGCTGGCATGATTTTCCATTAGCATGGTTGGCATGCTTCGGCGCATTTAGTGTGGCTGGTATCATTTTCCATTGGCACAAAGGTGCGGCTAGCATGGTTGGCATGCTTCGGCGCGTTTGGTATGACTAGCATAGCTAGGGCCAAGGCAGAGTGCGTTTGGCATGACACGGCTAGCTTGGGCTAGGTGTGGCTGGCATGATTTACTATTGGCACAGAGGTGCGACTAGCATGGTTGGAATTCTTCGGTGTGTTTGGTCTGACTAGCATAGCTAGGGCCAAGGAAGAGTGTGTTTGGCATGGCGCAGCTAGCTTGGGCTATGTGTGGCTGGCATGATTTTCCATTGACACGGAGAGGAATTAGGGTTTTGCTCGTTGTAACCCTAATTTTAAAAAAATACCCCTCATTAATTACTGACTACATGCATTAAATGTTCTAATAAATGTGTCACCGGTGACATTAGGTTATTGGGGTTTTACATTTTTACCCTTTGTCTAAAAACCACAATCAACACACTTGAAAAAATATTCATCATTGTGATTCTAATCGATCCATATGAATACGCACCTCTCATCGGAAGAATCTATTGATCATTAAACTAAAAATAAGCAAATGTAGGATTAAAGTAAAAGAAATTAATTTGATGATAGTATATACTTTCTAAAAGAAATTTAGGTATTAATAAATTATATTTACTTGGTTAATATATAGGGTGTGATGGGTAAATTGACGTTAGAAAAATAATTGCTAAAAGATAGAGTTACCACTGACCGGTTTAGAGCTCATCTTTAGCGGTCATGACTCCGACATTGTCACTGTGGTCTCTTTCCAATGATAGAGACGCGATGATTTCACTCTTTCACCATGGTTCCACAACTTGTTTTCTAGGCCACCTGGCACGACATTATGTTCCTTTTTTGCCTTCCTAATAGGAACGGATCTAAGTAGGAAAATAGTTCATACTGCAACATATAAAAGTATCAATTTGTGAATATAATTAGAAAACTATTCCACTAAGTCGTTTCGTTTATCTATGCTCTCTATATACCTTGTTTTTTTAACACGAGTTGGGAAAATGTCATACATATAATAAGTGGTAATTTATTGGATATAGATTTTATGATGTATAACTGAATACCAATTCTATTTCCTTCCCTTTCTATGAAAAGAGAGGTATTCTTTGCATGGAAATATAACAACTCTTGTGATCCAACATGATGTTGAAATTAATTATGGATATACTTTTGTAGATAGGGCAAAATTATTTGCTGGTTTTTACGGAATTGAGGAGACGACCGTGCGGACGAGACTCCTTAAACCAAGAGAAATGCTTAACCTCACACAGATGCACTGCAAGAAGGGGGTGCTTTGAATTCGAGAGATCAATATGTATTACTCTGGCCTAAACCAATACAATGGCCGTTCCAGAGTAAATTCGGTCACAAGAGAGGATGGGTCGATCTGTAGGAGGGAAGCTGAGAAATGTGTGAGATCAATGGTGATCGAAGATAGTAGGTGTATTATGTATTCTGAAAATAAGATAAATTCTGAATGATTGAATTTGCTCTGTTGAGAGTTGGATTGTTAATTTCGTGTTATCTGTTTGACGTGAGATTGTCCTTGTTTCAATCATGATTCAGAGGCTTATTAATACTACTAGAATTGTAAACACCACGATCTCATGAAGTGTGAAAGTTTGATGGAATCAAAGAATGAGAAAGTGGAAATCGTGCTAAAACCAGTTACTCAACGTGCGGAGACTTGATTGATTTTCCATACACTACTTTGTTAACTCCTCCAACTGCTTGCACGACTTGCTCATATTCTTATCGTGTGTATGAACACATGTGACGTAGACCCCCAGACCAAAACCCTAGTTAATATCCCCCCATGTGACATGATTGACGTCTCGTGTGATTATGGAGTTTGCAAGGCAGACGTGTATTTAGTTAGTCAGTTGTTGACTTCATGACATCATGGGACTATGAGTCCTTGTATTGTTGAGTCGAACGTGATTTGAAAATGTTCTGAGATTCATGAATTGAACATGTTTGCTGAGACATAGGTATAATTCGTAAATAAATATTGATAATTAACGTGAGCAAATACTACTCACTCGATGAATCATTGAA
The DNA here is from genome assembly GCA_023529315.1 of Papaver bracteatum. Classification (NCBI taxonomy): domain Eukaryota; kingdom Viridiplantae; phylum Streptophyta; class Magnoliopsida; order Ranunculales; family Papaveraceae; genus Papaver; species Papaver bracteatum. Next base: position 128,688 of record JAJJWX010000567.1, on the reverse strand, counting down.
TATTGATAGTTGAACCAACATTCCCTGGTTTGAGAAAGTATTGCTCATTTGAGCAAATATTGCTCGTTTGATGAGTTACTGATTATTGATAGTTGAACCAATATTCATCATTGCGAATAAATAATGTTGATCTGAGCGAATGTTGCTCATTTGATGAATTGTTAAACATTGATAGTTGAACCAATATTCCTTGATCTGAGCAAATATTGCTCGTTTGATAAAAATTTGGTAGCATGACCAAACTAAAGTACTAAATTAGAATACAATATAATTAATGAAATGTTGATCATGAGATCAATGTAAAATTATTATCTTTTGAATCTGGAATTATGAATCTTGAACTCAAAACCCTAATTTGATCAATTGATAATTTATTGAAAATAAATCACGGAGTGAAGGATGGACCGACTACATGGGACCATGGATCGACCATGTAGCATCCAGATGCTCACGTGAGCAATTATTAAGGTCTCCTGAAGACCAATTGTTGATGAAAGGATGATTAAATGCTGGTTTAATCATTTTTTAAAAATAATGTTCGTCTGAGCCTTAGGTGATAAAACCTAATTAATTATGAAGAGATGAGGGACCAACCAAGGGGTCATGAAACTGGCCCTGGGTGGTCACAGGATCGAATGATGATCGTTTCATGAAGTTCCAGGTTGTTTGGAAGAGTTTTGAACCTAATATGAGCAATTGCGCAAATTAGGTCAAACTGTGAAAATATGTGGGACCGGCCTCTTGAAAGACAAATATCTAACCTTGTCCAGTCAATGTAACATTCTTATGTCACCAAAGTGTTCGTATCTCAGTTCTGAGAATTTTGGTATTTTCAGATGTGCATTTGAGCAATCATTTGAGAAAATATGAAGAAATCAGGGGTTTTTGATGAAACTGTCAAAACCTTCATGAGATGAAGGAAAATAATAAAAAATGAAGGAATCATGAAGTGCGGGACCATCCATGGCCATGGCCAAGGCATGGACGGCCGGCCAAAGAGCCCGTCCCAAAATATTTTCCTATTTTTTATAATATTTTTCATGATTTTAAGGAAATGTGCTGAAACCAAGGAGTTTTGTTGAAATCAAAGAGTTTCCATGAGATGAGGAAAACATAAAAATAATATTAATAAAATAAGAGACATGTGGGACCGGCTTGAAGCATGGTTTGCCGGCTAGGGCCCGGTCCCGTGAGTTTCCCTAATTTTATGTATTGTATAATGATTTGAAGGAATTTTCATAATTTGGAGGAAATATCATGAAATCAAGGAATCTCATGGGATAAAATATAATAATAATAAAATAGGGCATATGGGGACAGATTAGGCGTGACCGGCCGGCTAGGAACCGGTTTCACGGGTTTCCCTAGTTTTATATTATTTTTCATGGGATCAAAGAAATGTCATGAGATTAAGGAGTTTTCATGAAATTAGGGAAATAGTAATAATGTATTGAGGAATAGTGAGGTATGGGACCGGCCATGACTAGGGCATAGCCGTCCGGCTAGCATACACAGTCCCGTGACACCTTTCCAATTTTATATTATTTCCTTGATGTGAAGGAAACACCATGAAATTGAGGAGTTTCTTTAAAACAAAGGACATTTGTTCAAATGAAGGGATTTTCATGCGATCAAAGAAAATAGATAAAAATATGATAAAATATAAAATTGGGCGTGGGACTAGCCACGGCATGACTGGTCGGCCGGTGGATCCAGTCCCCTAGCGCCTTGACTGATATTCTATTATTTATCATTTTCTTCCTATTTTGCACAGGTTTATCATCTCGTCGTATTTTGAAATACTTGTTTGTTCATTCAGGTGTTTGTTAATGCATTATTTTTTTAATACATCTACACCATTTGGTCGGGGCTTACTCGAAGGTAGCTCAGATGACCGTGTGTTTAATATTTATTACTAACCCATGGAATTCTGTTGGGAATAACCATAAATTGAAGTAACGAAATATTACGAAGAATATTGAATATTTTTCAGATATTTAGTTAATGAATCCAATGATTTTAAGAATGAAAAATTGATGGCTCTATACTAGTACGATCATCTAGGAGCCTCACTTATTCAAGAATTGAGCGATATGAGCTTGTTGAAGCATCATATTTCTTTTATATAGTCAGGGAAAACATTGTTACATCATGAAGACGTTCTCGCTATTTACTAGCAGGCAAGCTGTCTAGGAGCCGTCTAATCTTTCGATTCTATAAAGAAGTTGTTACTGAAATTTCTCAATGTTCGTGAGATATGCGTTTTCCTCAGCTGAGAGACTACATATCTATATATACTCTGAGAGATAGCATTCTCAGTCAGAGATTCTTTTGGCATGAGATTTCATGCTTTCGATAAGAGACATGAGCCTCAATATTCATCTGATTGCTGGATCAGGAATACATATAATTATGGGTTTACGATTTTAGCCTTTATCGAAAATTCACCGTCTACATTAAGTCCCCTTCTTAGTGAGGGACAGTCATGTTCCTTAGTCAGCACTAAATGTTGATTTTCCGGTTACAGACGATATAAGCAATTGAACTTAGTTGTAAGACAAGACCTTACCGGATTTTGATAGAACGAGCAAACCACGACTTGAATGAATATTCTAGTGGCATGATAGAGCATGATTTAATGAGCATAAATTGATGTTGAACCGCTGATTTTGATGACGTGACCTTCGTAGTTTTAGGATTCATGGGTCGGGCCCGATAAGGAAATCCTTGTGAGATTAGGTTTTGGAAATAAAATTTGATATAAAAGGGAATTAATCCTTTTTTATTATTATTTCACTTTGGACAATTGCCACCTTCATCAACTCATCATCCCCTTCGCGTCTGAGTACAGTGGAAAGCAGGAGAAAAATCTTCGGAACTTGCCATTGCCGACCGTCCGACCATATTCCGGCCGGCGACGACCATGTAAGCAATTTTTTTTATTTTTTTTCAAAAGTTTATATCTTTTTCATGTTGATATTATATACATGTGCATGTATGAGTGTGAGTTTTTTTGAAAAAACCTTGTTTTTTAGAAAACGTATGTTCGTTCAATCGTTAGTTTGAGAAACAATTAATAATCCCTGACCTTGGAGAGATTTTTTTTTGCATAGACTTGTGTCCAGTGATAAAGTTTTGTTTATGAGTGTCGTAGGTGAACTCAAATTAAATTACTTATTTCCACATAATTAACTGGTAATATAATGGAAGTAAGGATCGTTCCCACGAAGACCAGGTAGTTTAGTTGTCAAAAGTGTCACAATGGGGGGATTTTCGTTTTAGATTCAAAATTAAATCAAAGTAATTAAAAATAATTAAGTTGCAAGCAATGGAGAGAAATATGATCAGGGAATCCTTCTTTGTTACTAAACCGTCATCAAGTTATTATATTCATCCATTAATACAATTAATCACAAATTATTACCAACCGTTGAATAACAGCTAGCTCAGTGTTATCCCCTAAATTCCTTATATCATTGGGTACAGAAGCTCTCCAATACCAGATTTTATTCGTCTAAACCACCTAGTAGTAGCTCACTCAGGGTGTAATTTCTCTGAATGCTTTATCTTTTGTGAATTATAGATTGATCCTAGTAGTTAGACTCTTAGCTCAAGGTCCACTTTCTAGTGTTGTTTATACATACAATCGCTATACAGAATCCCTCTGCAAGGTTTTATGTTCTCTACTTTTGTATGAATTATTTGACTATTAATTATCTCCTAACTCAATACTATCATTTAATAGAATCAACAAATTAGTTCAGTTAGCCACCTAAACAATCTATCAATTAATCATAAAAATTCTAATTAGTATAAACAATCAATAATCATGTGAAGAACTTCAAAATAGATTTATATAATAACTCAAATTATGTCTAGAACTTAGAATTCATCCCCAATCACTAAGAAGTTTAGCTACTCACGGGATTAACAAAACCCATGAGTTTCATATAATAAAATGGTAAAGAAATAGTTACGGTGATGAAGAACGCTCCAAAACCTTAGCTTTTCTCCCTTGTGTTCTTCTCTCCAACACTTGATTAAAGATTAAAAGATTGGTTATCCAAAAATATTAGAAGTTCTCTTATATAGGTGTCCCAATTGTAATTGTGCCCGTGCATCAAATCCTGGTCGAATGGTGTACCAAACTTGCCAAAAACTAGCCAAAAGAATGTCAAATTCGTGCAAATTCCATAGCCCACGTCAAAAACACCCTTAATGGGCTTGATTAGGAATAGGGAAGCCCAGTCCATGTAAAATTCAGCTTCCATTTGGCCTGCCAGTTTTCCAAAACTGACAGCCATATTTTCTTCTTTAGTTACGTATGGGATATCCCGTACGAAAGTTCTGGAACTTTTGATAATTTCTCTTCTTTCAAACACGGCTGGGACTTCTAGCCGTAAGTTCTCCTGGAACTTTTCGCCGGAATTTTCTTTTTAAAACACGGCTTGGTTTCCCGTACGTAAACTTTCCTCTCTTTTAACTCGAATTCAAACTCGCTACTGTGGTTTGCTCTCTCGGGAACTCGAACTCATGTTCTCATATCATCTCAGTCAACTGCCATCTTAGTCACCGGAAGCTACGTATATCAGTATATCACCACTAGGCATCATAGCTTCGTCACTAACTTTCTACCGAACATCTCTCCCTATTTGGTTAAACTCTTCACCAGTCACAGCAAACTCGAGCTGCAACTCTTCATTGCTTCCAAAACTCCATCTTTCTCTCTTACCTGGCTCGAGCTTCTCCATCACCCAGATCGTCATCACCATGGAAGTTCATCGAGATTATTGGCAACAACCATTTTCCATCAGTTATTAACACAGCTTCGAACACCACTACCAAGCTTGAGTTCCATCACCAGCTCATGCTTGCACCTACCCCGTTTCTTTCATGCTCTGTCCGTAACTCCATGAACTTCTAAAACATCATCAACTGCCATATTCCTTCATTACCAATCCCGAGCACCATAACCTATCACCATGCAATCAAGCTCTTCTTCTTTATCATCTCCACTGAATAAAACTAACTGCCATCAATCATCCGAGATTCAATAACACACTTCCATGCATGGAAGTGAGCCTGTATTCTTACTTGAACTCCGGCTTCATGGCAACAACAACTAAACACCATTATTCGAACATCACCTGTATTTTCCTGTTTTATAGTTAGCCCATCTCCATTAGCTCCACAGACAATAACCATCTCAGCCCCCATCAATGGAAATCACCGAGACTTCCCACTATTATCACCGGTAGATACCATCTCCTCATTCGAATTCAGCCAAGAATCGACTGAAGTTCCAACCAAACTCAGCCCACTGATTTCCGTGAGCACCAACAGAACTTCCTTATATTCGATAAACCAACAGCCTATCAACAGCAACCCATTCTTTTATCTTTCCCGAGTTATTGTTTCGTAACTCATCTCTTACGATAATGGCAGCAACCCTATTCAGTTCCCTATTTCAGTTCTTCTTTCTCGCTTTCTCACCAACCATCGAGACAATAGCTACAACAAACTCCCGTCAACAACACCAATTCTCTTCCTGGCCTTCCTTCATTCTCGAACTCCATGACTGCCATTATCTCTATCTCCGGCTTCACATGACAATGATAAGAACCTCCACTGTTAACCAAACCACATCAACACCTCCTTTACGTGATCATTACAGTTCCGCTAGTTTTATACTCAATCTCCCATGATAGCTCATTCCTTGAACTTACGTGGAGATGATGAAGAGAGCCCTGAGTACTTTGACCAGCGCCTTCAAAAATATTTGAATTATTGGCTTCCCCCAAAGTAAAGTACAAGACTTCCTTTAGTAAATCCTTTGAACATTGACTACCCCTTAGTAAAGTGGATGCCCCTTATAAATTCTGTGCGTAAACAATTTCACAAATTTGCTTTGCTTCAATCTCCCGTAAAATCTTCATACGACGTCGAAACGACTCCATTCTTTTGCCGTTGGCTTCGTATTTTTGTCCTCTTCGAGATGATATCAAGAACTCCTTGATTTGAATGAGTTACACTTGGTCTTTGTCCCTTCTCCGCTTGCGGCTAACTTCTTTTATTGTACAATTAAGTGCAAATTCACTTTTTTGGGATGATTCACCTAGCAAAATACAAATAGAGAAAAACAAACATAATATACAATAATTCGCAAGAAAATATAGCAAATACTATCATGGATCCGACACTAAATATATGCAAAATATGCACTTAACATTCATGCAGTAGAAGTATTCATGATTTTATGAAAATCTGAGTTTTTTTCACGTCTTTTGTAGGTTCGAAGAAACGAGCAAGTTTTGAAGTATTAACCCTTATGTTGTATTCACTATTGTTAGTGAAATCGTAAAAAAGGTAAGAGTTGAGAATTATCGGTTTGTAAACGCTTTCATAAGCATTTTTAAATTGCTTCATTCCATTGATGTTTGCATCTTATATGAATGATATACTGAAGCGGAGCATTGTGTGCATGTTACAACTACTTTGCAAGGATGGCTGATTCCCAAGCCAATGATGCTTCCAGGAATGATATGTGTGTGGACAATGATGCTTCCAAGGAAGATTCACACATAGATGATGATGCCTCTAGGGATGATTCATGTATGGAAGAGACTTCCATTGGCGAAGACGTGACTCCTGGAATCAAGAAAGTTCCAAACATAGAGGATGCCTTCTTCATAGATCAAGGGCCTGAAAAGCATCTCAAAACTCCAGCATTTCGTCTTCTGATAAATCCCAGAGAGGTTACTCAGAAAAAGTTAGTGACTCCTCAGGCAGCTATTCGGTTCTGTCTTGAACGAGGGTATTTTTCTACATCAATTATTAAATTCAATCTTTCTCGATGGCCCTTGGAAAAGTTTTCTGGATGGGTGAGGTACATGCTGGGTCTTCCTCGTGTTTGAGCTAAGTTGCATGATGCACGAGTAATACGATCTATTCAAGCTTCCGAAGATTTATTCATTTTTCACGATGCGCGAGGTATTGTAGCTTTACTTGCTCGATGGTGTATTCCAACTCACTCTTTCACATGCATATGGGGAGAGTTTACCGTTACTTTAGAAGATGTAGTTGCTTTGTTGCATTTTCCAATCACGGGGAATCTTCCTGAAAATCTTTAATCATCATAGGAAGTTGAAATCTCTAACATCTTGACGACCACGATGGAAGAGATCAATAAGGCGTCTGGCAGCAAAAAATTGTTATGCTCATTGGTTAATACACTGGTGGCCAAGAGATACTCCTCTGAAGTGGCATGTTGATGATACATTATTTATTCATGTTTTCTTGTGCTTATGGATGTTCAGAGATGTATTTGAAGATGCTGGAAATTTATTGAAGTCGTTCATGATTCCTTTTGCAATTAAGATGGCTCAGGGTGAGAAACTCCCAATAGGTAGCTTGTTCCTTGGTTCTTTGTACTCTAACTTGGATTCCCTGATCATGGACTCTAGTATCTCGAACGGTTTTATAAAAATTGAATGTTATGTTAACACAATGTCTCTTCAAGATTGGATGTGGGAGAACTTCAAGAATTATGCACCTATTCCACGTACCATTTTGCAAGGATTGAATACGGATTCTCGCCATGTTTTCTCTGAGAAAGCTACTTCCAGGATCATGCGCTAGTCTACAATGCAGCCTCGACTCAAGACTCGCCTCGTTGACGTCTTAGATCGTGAATATGAATTCAACATCCTCTCATGGGTATCAGTTCCCCTTTATATCTCTCAGTTGAGAACTTTTAATGATGAAAAGAGCATGACTTTGGAATATGGTGCTGATTTGGACCACGGTGAGAGAGCCTTTATGATGAGTTGTACTCATGGTTATCTGATATCCATAATGCATGGTGAGTTCTTAGTGGAAGAATATAATATTGATAGGACGGATCGGAAAATCGGTATGGATCAGTGTGTTCCGACTTTTCGAAGAAGAAAACCCTCGGTTGATCAGCTCATGACCCGACTAGACCGCACACATGTGGAAGGAAGCAAATTCTAGTTTCCCAGCTCTTATAGAGTTTCATATGTAACCCGGGTTACATAAACTTTTGGGATCAAAAACTCTAGCGTTTACTTGATTTTGTGAGAGTTGACCAACCTTTAGTGAAGGAGACTCCTTCTCCTAAGATGATTGCCACTCGACCAAGATTAAAGCATTTCCCTGGTAGTGATAAACGGAAAACATCTTTAGGATGTTCACAAGTAAGTATTTTATGAAGTATTCATAAGATTATGATGATTGTATTTTGATTATTTCATCAAAATTTCTTTTTCACAGGTCGGTCGTAATGTAAGACCGCGAATTGATGTAAACCTCTCGGAGGTTGAAGCATCTGTTCATGGCGGAGAAGGCAGGAGTAAAAATTATAAGATATTACCTAACACCCTCAAGTCTCAGTGACTTGTTTGGTGAGTTATCGATAATTTCGTCGTGACTTCTTCTCATCCGTGTAATTAGGATCTTGAAACCAATTTTTGCTATTCTGTTGCAGAATTTTACTCTATCAATTATTGACAGTTTTCAGTTCTATGCTGCTGGGCAGACGGTTTCTGACTTGGGTGTTGAAGGAGAAGCTGAAGTAAGTATTTCTCCATATAACAAATCATGATGCTTAGTAGATAAAATGCTAATTTTTTGATAATATATCCAGGAGGATATTTCCATGGGATTGGAGAGTACTGGCGATGCTCGTTCGAAGAATGGCGATAAAGAAAACTCCCAGAATTCAAAACCGAATGAAAATAATGGTGTTGTTGATGTCGGTGCGAGCCATTCTGGTTCTTTGAACGCAAACTCAGACCACCCAAGTAAGTATTTCTCTTGTATTTTATCCATAAAAGCATAAACTTGTTGATATACAACTGAATGAGTGAGAATGCATGTGAATATATGAAAAGTTTTGCCGAAATACGTCACCAGAAAATTCAGAACTCAGCATTTTAGAAAAAGTGCCGTAAAATCTCCGTCTGATGTCAGCTTTTCATGATCCTCATATGTATCTTTATGCCCAGGAAATTTCCAAGCTTTTTCAAAGAAGATGTTGAAGTTTTTATCACGTTTAGGAGTCTAAATAGACGAAATAATAAACATCCATGAGACTTTCAGGAAATATTTAGTTGTTATGTAGTTTGAAGTTTCGACCACATCTTCTTGCTCGTTTATCCGATTTCTATAAAATTTTGATATGTTGTAGATAACATCCATATGAAGAGAATGGTATATAACTCAAGCTTTTATTCTTCACCAACTACTCCCAGTTCATCATCTTGTATAGGGAAGTGTAAAATCTCTCCAGGCGGTCTTGTTGTAAAACGAGTTCTTACGACTTTCATGTTATTTGCTGACATCTAGCATGTGTAATAAAGAACTTTGATGATGTTATCCCACTTGTATGTTTTAGTTAATGACTTTTTTTGGTTTTATACTTGGATGGTCCTAATCTCATGTAATCTTCGTATTAGGTGCAAAATACCGAAGTTGAGAATGGAGGAGCCAATAATGATGAAACAAGCAACCTTGATGTTATCGATAAAGAGGCAACCATCTCTGCACTTCAAGTCCATGAGAGTGTTGTTTCTGAAGTAATTAAGGAGGCTGAGACTTCGATTGTTGTTTCTTTAGTGGAAAAAGGAAGTGAGCCATCGGTAGAAGAGATTGAAGAAATTTTTGTTGAAGAAGGTGCTCTAGTAATTTAAAACCGTATAGTGGTTCATGAATACCCAAGTGAAGGAGTTTTTTTTTGATACCCCATTTGATGCATCACTCCCATACCATGAGTTAGTTGGTGGATTCAGCGTCCTGTCGGATATTTAGGCTTATATGATACAATATGGAGGAAGTTCGGTCACATCGCCGTCACTAGAGACCCAAAATGTTCTTATTATTTAACAATGCAAGTAAGTGTTATCTTGCATGTTGTAAATGATATATGCACTAGGGCAAGAAATACCGTGACTCCAGATGTACTCTTTGATTGGGAGTTCAACTTGGAGAATTCTGAGAGACTTGGTTTCAACGTGAGGTGGCTTCGTAAGAAGATGAATGCTATCAAAGATTCATGTGAAAATAACATACCCTTTCCCAATGATGCTGTGATGGATAAGGAATAAAAAATTTCCAGGCTGACTGAAGAGCTGGACATGGAGAAGGCGGCCTTACAAGCTTCGAAAGATGTTGAGGAGCAAAAATCTTTCTTTGCTGATTTCCTTTGATTTTTTTTCATAATCTCTTGAACTTTTGAACTTCTGAGAGATGTGAGGTTTTATTTCTGGTTTTAATTGATTTTGGGTAAGTATATGATTGAGGATTTTCTTTGGATTTGATAGATATTTTCTTTAAGTAGACTGAATTTTGATAAATTGCTGGATTTAAATTACTGAATGCAAGTATTGCAAATATTTTGGAGGAAATGAAATATAATGAAATAAAACTTTAAATGCCAAATATATTTTTGATGTTGTGCCCAATACTTCAAATATCCAAAACCTCATACGTCAAAGGCCTTGAGCCAATTTTCGTGTAATATGGACACACCTTCCTTTCCATCTATGTTGATCAATCTGTAGTATCCACCAGGAACATACTTAGATATCATGAAGGGTCCTTCCCAGTTGGAATTATTTGTAGAATAGGAATTACTCTTAGTTGCTTTGAGAACTAAGTCTCCTTCCTGGAATTTGTTAGGCTTGACCGTCCGTGTTATGAATATCTTCTGCTGATTTGGAATTCATCGTATAGTGGAGTTCCATGGATGTGGTATGTATGGACACTCGTGCGGGAGAGAGTATTTGAGATATTGTTTGTCATGCTTGGCTACGTCTTCAGCAATAAACCTTTTGATGGTATGCTCGATTTTAAGAGGCTCGGAGTTTATCCATTTGGTGAAATATTGTTGGGTGAGGTTATCCATTCATAAAATTTTGCAATTGCTAAGTTGTTGGCGGAGTGAAGCCCTCCGACCAAATAAGCATATTTGAAAAATGATGATATGGGCACATGAGGAGGAATAAAACTTTCCTGATTACGAAATATTTTGATGAAAGCATTTGCATTTTCCTCGGGATCTTATGTTAGCTCCGTCAGGGCTTTGACCTCCTTTAGATACTTGAATGGTGAAACATTTTCCTTTAATTCTTCTGAATCAGAGGTTTATTCAACAGAGAGATGTTCATTTGAGGGTGTTGATGTTACCTTTCCATCATGAATCCATGCTCGTCCAAGGACCATGTCATATCCTGGGTCTTCTCGTATTATGTGAAATTTTGTTTCCATCCAGACTGAGTTTATGTTCACCTTGAGAGTAATGTGGCCATAAGCATCTCAGGGTGTTCCTTCATGATCTGTGATTGTTACTGGAGCATGAATGGCCTCTTGTCGTGTGATACCAGCATCTTTGAGAGTCTTTAGAAGGATAACATTGACAGCGGTTCCAATATCAATCAATGCTCGTTTAAACTCGTTTTCTTTGAGATGGACTGTGGTGAGAAGTCCCTAGTCATACATTTATTTGTCTGTTGTTGAGGGTAGATTAGGAAATACTTATTGAATCAATAAACGCTTCCCTAACACGATGTGATTCAGTGCAGCAAATATGTCTCCCCTTTGAGCATTTGATAAGTATAATAATTCACAGACATGCTAAATTAAGGATTGAACTACTTCTTTAACAGGTTGTTCAGAGAGAGTGAAGGTCCTGACTGGGAGAGGATCTATGTACACTCCTTTAGTCCCCAAGTTGAGTTCTCCTGATTCAATTTTTTTCCTTAAATATGTGCTTCAAAGTTCTGCAATCACTTGTGGGATGGTTGACAAACCTATGGAAGCGACAGTAGCGCGGATTTTCCATGGCCTCTTCAGTTGGATCCTTCTTGTCATAAGGCAGTTTGATTGCGTCATCTTGAACCCAGGCATCTAGAAGCTCAATAACTTCCTCAATAGAGCAGGGGAAATCAGGTGCCTCTGGATCGTCTTCTGTGTGTTGAGCAGGAATTTGCGTATTATCTTTCCTTTGCTCCTTTGTAGGAGTTGAGGAAGCGTGCTTGCATGGTGGATCAGACTTTCGTTAGTTCCATTCCGTAACAGCATTTGTGGAAGGTTGGAGGTTGTACTGTTTTTTGATCAAACGTATACTACCTTGAGTCTCTCGTGGCTCTTCATATTTTGTGGTTTTATCCCTTTCCAATAAAGCACGTGCAGTAGTTGCCGATCTCTTGGCCGCTTCATGAAGTTCTGAGAAGGTATGGAACCTGAGATTTTCCAATAAATCTCTATAGAATGGAATCATTCTATTAATGCACAAGTCCACGAGTTGTTTCTATGTGACGTTTGGATCATGACAATACAAATCTTGCACTATGAACCTTTTCACATAATCGTTAGGATGTTCGTTGCTCTTTTAGAACATTTTTCCGAGATCAGAGAGGGTGATTTGTTCTGAAACGAAGAAATACTTCCTGTAGAAAGCATTAACCATTTCTCCCCAGCTTTTGATACTCCCTGGTATGATGTTGTTGTACCATTTGTATGCTCTCCCTTTCAAGGACTTTGAAAATTCCTTCAGACGGACAGTATGGTTATGCTCATGTTCACCCAATGCTTCCAGAAATCGAGAAACATGCTCTCGAGCATTTATTGTTCCATCATAGAGTGTGAAGGTTGGAGAGGTATAACCTTTTGGAAAAGGAGTTCTCTGCATAGAAGCAGGATATGGAGGTTGATAACGATGGACAGAAGGTGTCTTGTCTTTTCCACGGTCCTCCAAAAGACGCTCTTGGTCTTCACGGGTGATAAAACTGGATTGCTCCTTCGCTGGTGGATTATATGCAGCCTTAGGAACTTCCTTATCATCTACTACATGGATCGGAGTGACCTCGGGATCACCATCTGAAGACATTTCCTTAGCTTTTCCTTTCTCCTGAGTTTTATCTGATATCTTGTTTGTAAGAGTCTTTAGATAGTGGAATGGTTCTTTCTGAGTAGCAACCATGTCAGTCTGATTTTTGGCAAGAGTTTCTTGCACTTTCATGAGATCACCTATGGTAGGTGGATTTTCTCTGACCTTCAGGAGACCGTATGAAGAGTGGATTATTGATGGCTCCAACGCTGGTACCAGCGTTCGGAGGAATAGTAGTAGCGGGTTGCACCGGAAGAGTGGTAGTGGCAGGTTGCACCGGAGGAGTGGTAGTGGAAGGTTGCACCAGAGGAGTGGTGTTGGCAGTGCCACTAGAGCTAGCAATATTAGAACCGGGTGTTGAATCCTGGTTGGTAACTGAACCGGACCTAAGACCGACCATTTTTGTGAAATTACAACCGATAGAATGATTTCCTACTGTGGTCGCCAATCTGTAGATGGGGCAAAATGATTTGCTGGTTTTTACGGAACTGAGGAGACGACCATGCTAAGGAGACTCCTTGAACCGAGCTAAATGCTTAACCTCACATAGATGCACTGCAAGAAGGGAGTGCTTTGAATTCGAGAGATCAATTTGTAGTACTCCGGCCTAAACCAAGACAATGGCCATTCCATAGTAAATTCGGTCACAAGATAGGATGGGTCGATCTGTAGGAGGGAAGCTGAGAAATGTGTGAGATCAATGGTGATCGAAGATAGTAGGTGTGTTATGTATTCTTAAAATAAGATATACTCTGAATGATTGAATTTGCTCTGTTGAGAGTTGGATTTTTAATCTCATGTTGTCTATTTGACGTGAGATTGTCCTTGTTTCAATCAAGATTCAGAGGCTTATTTATACTGCTAGAATTTTAAACACCACGATCTCATGAAGTGTGAAATTTTGATGGAATCAAAGAATGGGAAAGGAGAAATAGTTTTAAAACCAGTTGCTCAACGTGCGGAGACTTGGTTGATTTTCCATCCACTACTTTGTTAACTCCTCCAACTGCTTGCATGAGTTGCTCACATTATCATCGTGTGTATGAACATGCGTGCCGTAGAATGCCATACCAAAACCCTAGTTAATATCCCCCCCCATTTGACACGATTGACGTCTCGTGTGATTATGGAGTCTGCAAGGCAGACGTGTATTTAGTTAGTTAGTTGTTGACTTCATGGGACGATGAGTCCTTGTATTGTTGAGTCGAACGTGATTTTAAAATGTTCTGAGATTCATGAATTGAACATGTCTGCTGAGACAGAGGTATAATTCGTAAATAAACATTGATAATTATCGTGAGCAAATATTTCTCACTCGATGAATCGTTGAAGATTGATAGTTGAACCAACATTCCTTGGTTTGAGAAAGTATTGCTCATGTGAGCAAATATTGCTCGTTTGATGAGTTACTGATTATTGATAGTTGAACCAATATTCATCATTGAGAATAAATAATGTTGATCTGAGCGAATGTTGCTCATTTGATGAATTGTAAAACATTGATAGTTGAACCAATATACCTTGATATGAGCAAATATTGCTCGTTTGATGAAAATTTGGTAGCATGACCAAAATAAAGTATTAAATCAGAATATATTATAATTAATGAAATGTTGATCATGAGATCAATGTATAATTATTAGCGTTTGAATCTGGAATTATGAACCTTGAACTCAAAACCATAATTTGATCAATTGATGATTTATTGAAAATAAATCACGGAGTGAAGGGGGGACCAACTACATGGGACCATGTATCACCCAGATGCTCACGTGAGCAATTATTAAGGTCTCCTGAAGACCATTTGTTGATGAAAGGATGATTAAATGATGGTTTAATCATTTTTTTTAAATAATGTTTGTCTGAGCCTTAGGTGATAAAAACTAATTAATTATGAATAGATGAGGGACCGACCAAGGGGTCATGAAACCAGCCCTGGGTGGTCACGGGATCGAATGATGATCGTTTCATGAAGTTCCAGGTTGTTTGGAAGAGTTTTGGACTTAATACGAGCAATTGCGCAAATTAGGTCAAACTGTGAAAATACGTGGGACCGGAATATTGCAAGCCAAAGAGACAACCTTGGTAATTCAAGGTAACATGATCATGTCACTAAAGTGTTCGTATCTCAGTTCTGAGAACTTTGGTATTTTCATATGTGCATTTGAGCAATCATTTGAGAAAATATGAAGAAATCGGGGATTTTTGATGAAACCGTCAAAACCTTCATGAGATGAAGGAAAATAATAAAAAATGAAGGAATCATGAAGTGTGGGACCGTACATGTCCAAGGCATGGCCGTCCGGCCAAAGAGCCCGTCCCACAATATTTTCCTATTTTTTATAATATTTTTCATGATTTTAAGTAAATATGTTGAAACCAATGAGTTTTGTTGAAATCAAAGAGTTTCCATGAGATGAGGAAAACATAAAAATAATAATAAAAAAATAAGGGACATGTGGGACCGGCTTGAAGCATGGTTGGCCGGCTAGGGCTCAGTCCCGTGAGTTTTCCCTAATTTTATGTATTATTTCATGATTTGAAGGAATTTTCATAATTTGGAGGAAATATCATTAAATCAAGGGATTTCATGGGATTAAGGAAACATAAAATATAATAATAATAAAATAGGGCATGTGGTACCATCTTGGCCATGACCGGCCGGCTGGGAACCGATCTCACGTGTTTTCCTAATTTTATATTATTTTTCATGGGATCAAAGAAATATCATGAGATTAAGGAGTTTTCATGAAATTAGGGAAATAATAATAAAATATTGAGGAATTGTAAGGTGTGGGACCGGCCATGACTAGCCGTCCGTCTAGCAGACACGGTCCCGTGACACCTTTCCCAATTTTATATTATTTCTTTGATGCGAAGGAAACACCATGAAACTAAGGAAATTCTTTAAAACAAAGGACATTTGTTCAAATGAAGGGATTTTCATGAGATCAAATAAAATAGATAAAAAATATGATAAAATATAAAATTGGGTGTGGGACTGGCCACGACATGACTGGCCGGCCGGTGGGTCCAGTCCCCTAGCGCCTTGACTGATATTCTATTATTTATCATTTTCTTCCTATTTTGCATAGGTTCATCATCTCGTCGTATTTTGAAACTAGTGGATTGCCCGTTCCATAATGGCACAGGGACGGAAGGGGGCTGTCTATGATTAAAAATAAGATACATGTTGAATTGTAAATTTTCTTCCAACTCTTTCCATGGTCTCTATGATTATTGGCAAAGAATAACAATCTTGTCAGTTACAATTGAACATCAAATTAGCCAAGAATAGACACCAATTGAACATCAAATTAGCCAAGAATAGACACCGCTAATAAGAGCAGTAGAATCAAATTTTGTAAACAAATTTATGACAGGACTTCTGGATACACAACATTTGTTGTTTCGTGTCTATTACTGTTCTTTGGGAGTAACACATGGATCCTCTCGGCGCTTGTGCATCTGGACAGTGCAACATAGAGCTGACCATGGCTGAATACGGGGCTCCTCAAATCTACACCCACATATTTCAGCGATTGACCCTGAGATTTGTTTATGGTCATCGCATAAGCCAACCTGATTGGGATCTGTCTCTTAGTCATTCGAATGAGGACGTGCGATGAAGATGGTGTTAGTGATATGCGCGGAATAAAAACCACTTCCCCATCCTTATCTCCTGTTAAAATTGTATCCACAATAAAATGTTGTTTTCAAATCTATACTCTCAACCTGATAACACAACAAATCATAGCACAATTAAACAATCATCGAAGCAACAAAATGATAATAAATGAGGTGAATCATATGACATGTGATAATTTGGATAAAGCACATTCCTAGTACCATTGCATAGTCCACTTCTAGGAGCTAGATTACGCAACAACATAATTGGACAACCTACTTTAAGATCTAATTTGAATGGCGGCAATCTTGGTGGATTTTGTTGGTTTAATGTTTCACTCGTATAGGTTGTACCTGTTGATGATTCACCATTAACCTTCTCTTGTTTATCTGCTACGAGAAACGTGTGAGATTCACCATTGTACATCTCCAACATGATTTTATTTATTTCTAAAACCTCGTCATTCCTATGAGACAATATTGTTCTCTAGGTCATATATTCTGCAGTGGGCATGCTCATTTCTTCAATTCCTGGATATATCTTTGAAATCAACTCATGTAGATTGGAAGATTTTGAAATAGCAGATGGCAAGTTAACTTTAGGCTCTGGACTTTCCCCCACCTGCAAAATGGCATCGGTATATCGAAGGAATTAATATCTAGTGTGGCAGATGTGGTGTCTAAGTATGCAAAGAGAAACAATTTAACTAAATGCCCGTAAACGGACTCACTAAAACACTTAATGATCCGTGAGTCTTAGCTTTCCATTATGTAATGTAATTATGCAGTTATATGAAGTTTTTTCTATCAATCTACCAATCACCTAAGCAAGTATGTACCACTGAAGTTAATGTTCAAAACAACAAACACTACAGTTAAAAAAAATAGTAGTTCAAATGTAGGATACATTGCATAAATGTTACCCAATTTGATTGTAAGTGGCATAATGGGCCGACTTGTAGCTAACACAGTTTCCACATCCTCTAAGATGCCTTATAGCTGACACACAGTTTTCACTTCCTTTAGGCAGTGTAGTTTGGTAGCTCTTTGTTTCAGGGGATAATCTAGTGACTTGCATTTCCTATATGATATCAATTCCATTCTATTTGAACAACAAAATTGTACACGGTAAAGAGGAAGTTACTTCCTAAAGAGGAAACTATATGTTGTACCTAAATCCTCCTCTATTAATTCTAGGAGGAAGAAGCAATCTACAGAAAAGTACAATTGACAATAGTATTGAACTTCTTGATAAACATACCTATACACAAAAGGACTCCACAAACACAGAAACATTGCACTGCGTTTCATAAGCATAAAATTCATAATAACAATGGATAATGGTAAGAGAAGAATTTCATGTATAGAAAACGTACCTGAAGTAAATACTCCTCGAATGCAATGCTGTCAGGATCTTGACTCTCAAGCCTCATGTTTTGTGTTAGCTTAAGAACATTCACGTCTCTCCATAAAACAAAGCTTTTAATCGAGGCGTCTATGATTTGTTCTCTACGTCCCTTTTGTAGCACTGGCAAAGTTTGCTTTAAGTCTCCTCCAAGCACGATGGTGATCCCTCCGAATGGTTCGTCACTTGATCTCACATCTCTTAGAGTACGATATACCGCTTCAATACAAAACCGGTGTTGCATTGCCACCTCATCCCATATGATCAATTTGGTATCTCAAAATAATTCCGCCTCAATCGAATGAAAATCGACATTACACTTGGAATCAAATTGTGGCTCGAAAGGTATCTTAAAGGTAGAATGTGATGTCCTTCCACCGGTTAGAAGCAATGCAGAGACCCCCGCAAGAAGAGACTGTTAAAACAATGTCACCTTTGCTTCTACGTGTTGATGCCAATGTGTTGTACAAAAAAGTATTCCCCGTCCCAGCACTACCATTTAAGAAGAACGTTCTACCAAGATTATTCACTACATAATCTGTAATCGACTCAAACACATTTCTTTGTTCTGTATTGAATTTATCCACATTCGAATCCACCACTGATTCTTGAATCTCAAACTGCAGTTCTCTTTCCTCCCACAGTAATCGATTTCCAACAATTCGACTCCAATCACCGGTGTGTTGAGGCATTCCAAGATCCTTCAATTCCTTCCCTTCCTCATGAACTATTTTCTCCATGAGGTAAAGACCGTAATCAAGAATCTGCTCTTCCGTTGGATTTTGAATTCCGTATTGACTTTTGATCCTAAATGGTAAATCATTACATATATCCTTTCCATACCGCTTCCATAGAACTTATGGACGTATATGACTGCACTTGGTTAGTATTATACCAAACAATTGTCGTATCTGATGTCCAGTTTTGATCACAACGGATTTTTTCAAGAATTTATCACATTCTCCATCATCTTCCAACAGATTTAGTGGAATACAGGTAGCCTTGAAAGTCCGGTGGAACTCTTGAACGCCACTCTTCATCGTAGTTCTCAGGTGCTTGAAAGATCTTTCCCCTGCTACTACTGTAAGCAACAATATCAGATAATACAGTTCGCCACTGTTTGGAGCGACAAAATACATTCTCCCAGTATCAAAACCTTTCTTTCGAGGAGACCACTTCTTATCTAACAAAATGACATGAACATAATTCAGATGTTTAATTTCAGTAACTTAATTCAATTACATATTCAGAACATGTAAATAAGCACTCGTAACAATGATTCAGTAAAAACTACCGGAATCAGACTATTATCACAATCGTATCAGTAACTAATAGCTATGTAAACTGAAGAAGGAAATGGACACACCAAGGACCGTATCTCACCTGACCATACAAACTTTTGTGGAAAGTCATGGTAGGTATATGCATCATCTTCTGGATTTAACCTATAGTATTTAGAAACTTTAGAATATGTCCCTTTTCTATAATGATAACAATGAAACATTCAATAGACTAAATTGTAATTTTCTTCTCGATTTACCTTACTGTTACTGTCACAGTGCCACAAATGCAACAGTAAATGCACAAAAATTATGTTTGTTGGATTCAGCGGTGATTTGAAAGATGCGACCTTGATTAACATAATGTAGAAGATTTAATCTCTAAAACCTACACAGTGTCCTGTATTTGGGGACCTAAATTTCATAATGACTACTAAAGATAGATAAAAAAATATACTTCTGAGAAAGAATTCTACTTTAGGAACTAAATGGGTTTCCTATGCAAGAATACTCAACTATAATGAGCACTTTGTGCAGGAACTGAAACACAACAGACATAATAATATGCAAGATGTAGAGACAACAGAGAACAAAATGCAAAAATCAGGCAGAGATTATAGTTGCAGGACAAAGTCGAAATAAGCACTAACCTGTTGTAGTCAAAATACCCCATCAAAGTGGTTACTACATTTTCTGCCTTGTCCTGAATTACTTCAACGGGATCATCTGGATCGTAAATAACTCGCTGCTTTCCCGGAAGATGTACCTCTAGCCGTTGTACTTTGGGATTCTCTTTGTGTAGACGGTTTCCAAGTAATCTCCAAGCTGCCTCAGGTGCTCCGATATACCTTACATTCAGATAATGAAGAATCTCGTTAGGGCCACCACCAACTACCATAATCGTCAAGTCATATCCCTTGTATATATACTTGTGTATATACTTCACGGCTCGAACGCTGGAGCAGACCTCGATATTGATATGGAAGTCAAACATCCTGGTAAGATGTGGATTGTAAGGGACCACATCCATATTAGTGTATGACCGGTTGCGATACTGGAAAACCCGTCAATCATTGCGTCGGCGGTAAACTGGATACCCGTCCTCACGTATTGAAGTTGACTCTGCATACTATTTCGGATAGTCTTTGGTGCACCTGCCACCATCCATGCAACTTGCATTTGATTTCCTAGTACCACATGGTCCATGCACCATGCATCTTTGCATTGTCTGAAAAAGTTCTGGATCATTTTTTTCATCTGGGAACTCGGCACATACCATGTCATCCACTTGCTCCAGAGTGTGTATTTTGTCTGGCTTGTCAAAAAAAATCAACTTGTGCATATGTGGCAAACCCCTCTTCTGAAATTCTATGGTGTAAACATATCCAACCACCCTGCCAAACACTATCTTATCTTCTATTTCTTTAATTAGCGCCTTAAGTTTGAGCTCAAACACTCTTTCCACCAAATCCGGCCTATCGTGCGGTTGTTGGTTCTCAAACAGAGCACTTTTAATTTATTCCCATCGTGGATTTGCCGTCATGGTGAGGAAGATATCCGGATGATGGTTTAGCAAGAAACAAAAATTTTATTAGCAGTTTTTAACATCCAATTTCTATTCAGATTTGAAGAAATAGAAGCAATGATCCATAAGCCTCAAGCACATAACAATAATGCACATACATTAAAAACTAACTCAATGTGGTCTCACTCAAGCAATACTAAGGATAAAATATCAGACAAATACTGCGCATGAAAATTTTACAACTACTTGTTATCGACATGATAAGAATTTGAAGCCATTTTCTCGACCAAGTTAACAATTAATTAACAATTGGCTCAGAATGCAAACACAAAAACGAACCAAGTTATAAAATGAAACTACGTTCTTCCATGACTAACTGATTACTTGATTAGAATGCAATCAACTTCTAATATGTAAGGTTTGTCGTGCATTTATATGCCTGGAGTTCATCACTCACTGAAGTTCATCTAACAGTCATCTCTGTCCATCTATCATGACATTTTACTTGGTTCTCACTGTTCAGACAATATTGAAGATCGCCATATAAAAAAACTAAATTTAAAGATATCGAATTCAGAGAATTAACAAACAACAAAAGGGATTCTACCTAGTGATAGCCATTGAGTCTTGATATATCTCGTACATGTGCTGAGGACCGCCTATAAATGTGGATGGGAGTATGATAGGTTGACCACGTTCCGCCGCTTTGTTGCCTGAAACCCCAAGGTCAGCAAGCCCTTTATAGTTCTCAACTCTTAACTTGGGTTGATTTTTCCTAATCCACCGAAGGCGATTATGTTCATTTGTTGCCCAAGCATCGACTATGAATTCCTGAAAGATCATACCCGCTCTTAGTATCGTCGAGTACTCACCTCGCCTCTGAAACAACCTATAGCTGTAATATTCCATTTGCGTGAGCCGTGTATCTGTAGCCTTATCTATATCGACATCCTAGTGTACCATCCCAGGTTCCCATCCCAATTCACCATATGGGAACAAAATAACATAATGCAAAGGCAAGTACGCTGGATGACATTCATTAATTCTCTGCAAAGCACGACTTCTTTTCAGATGAAGTATTATGTCACGCGCTCCAGAATTGATGGTTTGTCCGTCTTCAGGAAATATAACAGCTAGCTCATCTACTGTGCGTAGGTTATAACGTCTCGGATCTGATCATTTTTCGTATTGGAGAGAAACATGGACGTCATGGCCCCTCCACTCATTGATTTTTAATAATTCAAAAGACTGCTTGTATTTATTCACGAAGGAATTGTTGGCATATAGAACCTGTTGTATGATCTCAAGCACCCTAATGTTTAACCTTGGGTTTATCTCAAGCCGTTTTGATACTGCGGCTGAAGGATTGTAAATGTACTTCTGTGAGTATGTGCCGCTTTGCAAATTTTCAGGTAAGAGTGTTCCAGTTCTATGACTTAGCTGACCATGAATAGTACATAACGGTAGGCCTGTTTCAACACATCGAAGATCGAGTTGAGTCCAAACTCCAAAGCGATACATATGACAATTGCAGTAGGTATACAATTATGGGTTATTAGATTTCTGGGACCTACTCAGATTTCTGGCTTTTCCAGGATTAGAAAGATCAAAAACCATTTGACAACATAGTCGCAGACAGTAGTGTATCTTAGTCACATCATAATCTAAGGCCGCATAATGATAGAAACCATAAATATTTCAAAAAAATGAATATTTCCAAAAACATGTTTCTAGAATCCAAAATAGTGACTTACGAAATAAGGTTTCCTAAAGTAAAGATTAAACTTAGTTATCTGAAATTAATACGTGTAGAAAATCAACATCTTTTGCAATTTCGTGTACTTTGCAAGTAACTTTGGAAGTTAAGGGACAGACTCAACTACAACACCTATCGCAAAAACTAACCAATGGCATTTATAACTTTAAGTTCACATAGGAATTCCTTCTGCTAGACAAATAAATCATCTATTCATATATATACCAAACTCAAACTTCCTACATTTGCTTAGCTATTGATAAATCATCTATTGATACATGTAGTGAATCAAAAGTACCTGTTCCCTTGAGTTTTCGTGGTTTCAGTGTGCATCCCAGACTCGTGAATGCGTTTGACGTGTTGTACCTGTGATGGTTTCATTACAAAAAACTATTCAGTTAGTGGATGAGTTTGTTCTGTAAGGCCTGACATTTAGTTCAGGTTCTAACAGGATGCTATCATGAAAGCATGGAAGTGAGTGAATGTTGCTTACCTACGAATATTTTTCCGGAAACTCTTTGCGACTTCATCAGTTCCTTCGAGTAACTCTATAAACTCTTCGGGTGGTATTCTCAAGTTGGGTAGTATGATCTTTCCCTCCAGGCAACATGTACCGAATGTTGGTTCCGTTAGTGTTGACTTGGTGAGCTTTTCATCCATGAAATGCATCGCTCCACAATGTATACATACCACGTCCATCTTCCCAAGAAAATGTCGAACACTTTTTTTCCGCCTATTTGATACTCTGGAATATCTTGGACGTTGAGGTTGTTGGAGAAGTCTTGGGCTTCGGAGAAGAACAATTTTCTTAGTAACGCTGCATTTTGTACTGGCTCCGGCTTCATGGTCATGTAAATGGACATGCCTACTGATTCGGTTATCATCATCTGCCTCATCGTCATCATCACTTGTATCTCTGCAATGCACAAATAAGCAGGAATAGAAGAATGCATAGGTGTATTTGACATTAATTAATTTCTATAAATAGATTGGATACATACATCTCGTAATGTTGCTCGTAATGCCCCCTACATCATCAGTGTCATAATCCATTGGATCATTGTTGTTTTTCTCTCCATCCGTTGAACCAATAACTATGCCTTTCAGTGAGTTTCTGCCAGGAACGTAGCTGTTTTCTCGGCGCCGTTCCTGTTTTCCAAAAAAAAAACAACAGAGTTATGAGTTTGAATAGTCCAGAATCTTAGCAAGCGTGGAGAAAATCATGTATGATAAAAATTCCAAGTGTATTTGACAAAACAAAATCATATCGACTAATGAGATTGTCGTATTTCTCAAAGTTTGTGTGAGAGTTATGGATTTCATTTCATGTTTGAGTGAGTTTCTGCCTGTTCAAATGAAGGGTGTTGGATTTCGTTTGAGTTTGAGTTATGGATTTCATTTCGTGTGAGAGTTATGGATTTCGTTTGAGTTTCTGCCTGTTCAAATGAAGGGTGTTGGATTTAAAAATTAGAACATTGTAAAAGTAATACCTATGAGTTTATAATATTTCGTTTCGTTTGAGCCCATCCCACAATATTTTCCTATTTTTTATAATATTTTTCATGATTTTAAGGAAATATGTTGAAACCAATGAGTTTTGTTGAAATCAAAGAGTTTTGTTGAAATCAAAGAGTTTTGTTGAAATCAAAGAGTTTTGTCATGTACCTAGTATGGTAAGGGAGTGCCCATATCCTATATGTGTCTGTATTTAGTAATAATAGTGTTATTTAGTATATTTAGGAGTGTTAACTAATAATAGGTTGTACTGGTTGGTTGAGATGTAACCACCTGGTGAATTAATAGTCGTTGGATTGTAAGGGAAGATATGCCTATCTCTATAAGAGAAATGAGTATGTAATGAAACCTTAAGCAAATTTATTAACCAAATTAGAACTTTGTTCTTCTTAGGCTTGATTCTCACGAATCAAGAGAGGTTTATCCTCAATATATCCATCCAACCTTGTCATTGTACTTAGGTTCATGACAATTGGTATCTAGAGCCGTTCGATTCTACTGGTTTCACCATGGGAAAAGACGGGTATCTCACTGCAAATCAACCTACAGATTTGGACGAATTTTATCCAAAACCATTTACAGGTTTTGAATTGTTATCTCAGGAAATTTATAGTTTGGGAAGATTTCAAGCTAGAGTAGCAGAGAAATTGGAAGAGGACCTTCTTCGTCCCCCACAGCTAGTAGAGGACTGGATAAGCTTCTTTTCAGCAGAAATTAAGGAAATATTGGCGATGGAGCGGAGACTGTGTGATAAGAATTCGGCAGAAAGCCTTGGATTACTACTGTCAGTGGTTCAACAAATGAAGATGATGAAGAAATACATCGCTGACCAAATGGAACCAACTCCTGTTGATTCAGATCCAGTAAGTGATTTGACTCAAAAATCTTCAAGTTCATCAGCTGAATCTGACGAAAAATCCGAAGAAGAATCTCTTGATTGCAAGTTGCTTCCGCCGTCTTGCTTTGAAGAAGATGTAGATCCACTTAATGGTGTGAGTATACAACCTGAAGATATTTCAAAATCGGTGATAAAGGATTTTAATAGAGCAAAATGCGTCAAATTTTTTTCGGAAACCCTTGAGAATGTTGAATGTTTGGACGATTTGTTCCTTCTCCAAACCAACATTCTAGGTATGTCTTGTTCTCCCTTTCAACTTGATGATTCACTCTTGTTATTCGATAGAGGAAAATTTTCTAGTAAAGTGATTATTCCATGGAGTTCATGTTTGGGGTACCAATTAGATTCCTCGTGCATCCATTTGAGTGTGAGTTTGTGTATTGATGCTGCTGCAATTTTAGATGAGAACAAACTGTTTGATAAAATTTCTGAGAGTGTGACATTGAGTAGTGTTGGAGTTGATTGTCTCTTACATCTCAAAATGGGTAGAGTTTTTGATCCTGGCAAAGAAGTAGATAGTCTTAAAGAGTTTTCTAACTCAGTTGGTGAATATGAATGTGGTTTTGTTCCATTTAATCTTTCTCTGATTTTTCTTCTTGGGTCGATTTTACGGAAACGGTACAATGGAAATTTGGTGCTTGAGCTGTTACCAAGACATGGGTATCCATTTGAATTTCAGCTGTTGAATTCGTTGGGTCTTCGTATTGTCGATGTTGCTGAATTTGGTGGTGACAGGAATTTGGTTACTGAGTTTTCAGAGAGAACTGGATTTTTGTTTCTCTTGTCGGCTAGAGGAGTGAGCCTTCACAAGGAAGATAAATGGTATGCTCATGTAATGTTTAAACAGGGTGACACTGATCATGGTGGTGGTTGTTCCTATCTTTATTTTGTTTATACTTGTTCATTATTTGATCGTGGGAAAGGATTTGAACTAATTCAGGGACTTAGAACAACATGGAATACTTATTTGTTTATATGGATGCTAATGTGTGAGATTAAGAATGTTCATGAGTTGTCTCCTCAAATGCTTGAAATGTGGAAGGAGGGTTCTTTATGGATAGATATTTTAGTACGCAAAGTGAGGACTAAGGTTTTACCCTTGGTTGTTCAAGCTCTGAATGGGTATTGGCTGTTTTGGGACTATTTGCAGTGGAAGTTCAAGTTGTATTCTACAGGCCTGTGGAATGTGGGTCACAATACTTGCAAACAGTTTATGAAGACAGTCTTGAATTCAGCTGGTGATTATCACTGTCTGCTGCTTACTCATGAAAGAATGGTAAAGATTCAGTTGATGTTTCTTTACACCCCATCGATGTTTGTGCTGGTGGTTTTCTTGAGATGGAGTTTGTTCTCAACGTGCTTTTGCAGTACTGAAGGTGTTATGGTGTTAATTCTCTTGAAGGATTTTACAGGAATCCTTATGAGAATGGTGCAAACTCCATCCATAGTCTCTGTATTCCACATCCTGAAAATGTTAAGGCTGGCGGTCTTTGCGACGAGGGACTTCAAGTTGTTTTCGACAGGGTTCTGGGGTGTGCAACATGTTACTGATGATAAAAGTTTTATAGTGGTGTGCTTCGACTTAAACTGGTTTAGAAACAAGTTGTTTTGCGAAGCTGAGGTCCATGATAAACTTGCAACAATTATTTGGAGAGAAGCTAGCTGGCACTTGGGCTCTGCACTTAGAGATTTAAGTACAATGACTCCTAGCGGTACTGAATTTTTTTTACGACGGGCAGAAAATCATCTTAAAACTGTTGCATCCAGTTTCCCAATTGTGTTACTGTTGGTGGTCTCGCTGGAATGGAAAAGTGCACTAAATGGTGATGCTCAGCTCAATGGTGTGCTTATGTGTAATTCTGGTCAGGTTGAGACCTTTGATGACAAGACAACAAGGTCAATTTTCACTGAGTTCTATGCTTCCACTCTTCTTATAGAACTCACAGGTGAAGTCCAGATTGGTTTTGAAGTGTGCACAGGGACATTTATTGGCCTTGCTGAATTTCTGGAGTTCTCTAGTTCATTTGTGTTTGATAGGGGAAGATATTTTTCAAGTCATATGTGGGGTTTGGGGTACCAATCAGTAAAGCGGAGTAGCTGGACAACAATTATGGTGCGAAAGGGAGTAATTCAAGACATACCTGTCAAGATTCATTTTCAGTTTGAACTAGAAGTGGAGGGTCAAGAGCTCTTACTAAATGGAAGAAGACAGAATGAACAACCCCTAATGGTCAGTATCTCCAGTACAAGGTTTTATCATGCAACACCTATTGTTATTAATATGGCAGTGGTGGGAATCCATGGTCATACTAGAATCGATTACGAGATGCACACCCACCCTGCAGTTCGTCACCAGATTGAGGTTAGCCTGCAGCTCGCCTCCAAAACATCTGTTCACTGTCAAATTCTGGAGGTTGACGAAAGGGTACAACTGCTACTTCATATCACAGTATCTAAAGCCAAGACTGAATTTGCTGGTGGTTCTGTTAATGCATACACGGCAGTGAGTCTTGCGGACTTGGGGCCAATTTATTTTGAAACACAAAATACTTGTGTGTTTTATTCTCTTGTCCGTCCGGACTCCGGAGGGGGAGTGCCCATATCTTTCAGCAATCCAGCTAGTATGCAAGGTTGAGGACGGTTGTGCTTGTTATGCATGTGTTTATGGTCCTCACATGGGTTTTAATGGCGTGTAGCGTATTGGGCTTCTCCTGTGTTTGGAGTTGGCGACAACTCATAAACAACAGTGAGTTTCATTTCTCTTGCCCATCTGGAGGGAGTAACCACAATCAGTCAGCGATTCTTGTGGTCTATATTAAGGAGGTAGGTTGGTGTGTGGCAGGGAGATGAAGTATTTCAAAGTCTTGACGGGGCACTTACTCACAGAGGGCTCATGTCATGTACCTGGTATGGTAAGGGAGTGCCCGTTCACCGGAATGATCATGCAATCCTTCATCCTTGAGGACAAGGATGCTTTCAAGGGGAGTGGAATGTCATGTACCTGGTATGGTAAGGGAGTGCCCATATCCTATATGTGTTTGTATTTAGTAATAATAGTGTTATTTAGTATATTTAGGAGTGTTAACTAATAGTAGGTTGTACTGGTTGGTTGAGATGTAACCACCTGGTGAATTAATAGTCGTTGGATTGTAAGGGAAGATATGCCTATCTCTATAAGAGAAATGAGTGTGTAATGAAACCTTAAGCAAATTTATTAATCAAATTAGAACTTTGTTCTTCTTAGGCTTGATTCTCACGAATCAAGAGAGGTTTATCCTCAATATATCCATCCAACCTTGTCATTCTACTTAGGTTCATGACAAGTTTCCATGAGATGAGGAAAACATAAAAATAATAATAAAAAATAAGGGACATGTGGGACCGGCTTGAAGCATGGTTGGCCGGCTAGGGCTCAGTCCCGTGAGTTTTCCCTAATTTTATGTATTATTTCATGATTTGAAGGAATATTCATAATTTGGAGGAAATATCATGAAATCAAGGGATTTCATGGGATTAAGGAAACATAAAATATAATAATAATAAAATAGGGCATGTGAGACCATCTTGGCCATGACCGGCCGGCTGGGAACCTGTCTCACGGGTTTTCCTAATTTCATATTATTTTTCATGGGATCAAAGAAATATCATGAGATTAAGGAGTTTTCATGAAATTAGGGAAACAATAATAAAATATTGAGGAATTGTAAGGTGTGGGACCGGCCATGACCAGCCGTCCGGCTAGCAGACATGGTCCCGTGACACCTTTCCCAATTTTATATTATTTCTTTGATGCGAAGGAAACACCATGAAACTGAGGAAATTCTTTAAAACAAAGGACATTTGTTCAAATGAAGGGATTTTCATGAGATCAAAGAAAATAGAAAAAAATATGATAAAATATAAAATTGGGTGTGGGACTGGCCACGATATGACTGGCCGGCCGGTGGGTCCAGTCCCTTAGCGCCTTGAATGATATTCTATTATTTATCATTTTCTTCCTATTTTGCACAGGTTCATCGTCTCGTTGTATTTTGAAATACTTGTTTGTTCATTCAGGTGTTTGTTAATGCATCATTTGTCGAATACATATGTACCATTTGGTCGGGGCTTACTCAAAGGTAGCTCAGATGCCCGTGTGTTGAATATTTATTACTAACTCATGGAATTCTACTGGGAATAACCATAAATTGAAGTAACGAAATATTACGAAGAATATTGAATATTTTTCAGAGATTCAGTTAATGAATCCAATGATTTTAAGAATGAATAGTTGATGGCTCTATACTAGTACGATCGTCTAGGAGCCTCAATGATTCGATAATTGAGCGATATGAGCTTGTTGAAGCGTCATATTTCTTTTATATAGTTAGGGAAAACATTGTTACATCCTGAAGACGTTATCACTCTATACTAGCAGGCAAGCTGTCTAGGAGTCGTCTATTCTTTCGATTATATAAAGAAGTTGTTACTGAAATTGCTTAGTGTTCGTGAGATATGCGGTTCCTCAGCTGAGAGATTACATATCTATATATACTCTGAGAGACAGCATTCTCAGTCAGAGATTCTTGTGGCATGAGCTTTCATGCTTTCGATAAGAGACATGAGCCTCAATATTCATCTGATTGCTGGATCAGGAATACATATAATTATGGGTTTACGATTTTAGCTTTTGTCGAAAATCCACCATCTACAACTTTATCTTCATACTATTTCATAAAACGCTACCCATGTTATTTGTATTTCTACGGAGATACATCCTCAATTTATAAGTTCTTGATTGTAGATAAGGCTAAACCGCCATTCTCAATCACCAAGGGGACGAATTTCCTATCATGGAGTACAAGCCATTTTGACACTTCTATTAGTCTTGATATTGCTAGAAGGTTCGGGACCATACTTTTATAGTTTTATCACGAGTAAAAACGCTTCAATTTATACAATCCGCTTGTGATGACATACATGTAATTTTATGAGAATCATAAAATGTAATTTATCTTTCTAGGGAACTGTAAATTTGATATAGCTTTAGAAAGTTCGTGTTGCACTCTTTTGCATAGTCAACGGTATACCATTATGGGTTTTCTTTGGAAAGGTTTTTAAAAGGACAACAAAAGTAAATTCTACTTTTTTTCAAGCTTTTTAAATTTATTCCTTATATATTTATTATGAAGCTGGTGATTTGGGTCCACATTTTTCTAGGACAACCTTTAATGAGCTAGTCCAAAAACTTGGCCGGTTTATTTTTAATATAAATATATATATTCTCAACAACAAAAAAATAATTGTGAAATTCCTGTAACACATAAAATTAATAATGATAGCACAATATTTACAAAAATCGAGTGATATCCATATATAATAAAACAATCTTCTCCACTAGATACACTAAGATAGTAATCACGATAAAATTTACTAATCCGACCATGAAGTAATCTTGATCTTTTAAGTCTCTATATAAGTTCATACTATGAAAATAAAGTACCAAGAAGGTTGGAGGAACTATGGGAAAAACAGTGATCAACTACTCCTGAAAAGAGTTGTCATACGTCTATGATGACGTTTATCGATAGGTTGCACAAGGGGTGGTTGGGAGGGGGCGGGGGGGGCGGAGTTAGAGAGTCTTTAAATCTATACAACTCTTCAGTTAGAGTCATAAACATAGTTGTCGTTTAGTTATGTACAATGTTTGTTTCAGTTGTGAATGTCTTTCGAGATTTCCTCTTAGTGCCTAACACAACTCAAACCTGGGTTGTGAAAATAACTCCAACGTTACACTTGTTGGGGTTGTAGAAAATTCGTTGACAACTATGGTTAGAGATGTATGTTAATTCTTTGGCAATTTTTGTTTGAGTTGGAAGTTAATTTTTTGACTACTATGGTTTGAGTTGTTTGTCATTTCTTTGACGACTTTTTATAGTAGTTATGGTTATTTCTCATTTGTGAAAAAATAAATAAATTGGTCACAACATTCAAAATATACCAGCATTCATCCAAATGTAAACCATCAAAATGTGACAGCATTCAAACACTTGAATCAGTCTAAGATCTCAACAGTTATCGAATCTTAAGATTTTATATAAACAAGAGTAAACTCTGAAAGTAACATCATTCTTGGCTACATCTATTATAATTGCTTTTGAAAATTCGGTAAACTGCTATACAAATACCCAAGTTTGTTTATTATCTAACTCTTTCTCATGCTTGTTTATTATCTAACTCTTTCGGTAAACTGTTCAAGTTTGTTTATTATCCCTTCACGCTTTTTCAGCCTCTTTCTCACTCTCTTTTCATCTCTCATATGCTTGATTATCTATAGGAAATTCATGTATGCAAACTGGGCATGAGTTATATTTTTCCTGTTGCCATTACATAAAAGTAGATTTTAAATTCTGGTAAACCACCTAAGTAAAATTTTTACAAGAGGATCAATTAAACTTTATAATGTGATGAAACATGACTAATTACCAGCCATGGCATCATATAGAGATAGTGAAACAAGTGCTTACAAGGCAATTCCTGTATTTTGTCATTTATAACCAAGTTCTCGCTGCAAACAACACATTTTGTACCAAATCCCAACCTCGTTAAGTTTTCCTCTGTGATAGTGATTGTTGGAAGGTTTGTGACCACTTCCTTACTTGTTGGAGGCACTCTCAGAGGACGAGAACCAAGACTCTACATCATAAAAAAAAAAGGTTACATAAGCAGCCTCCTAATAAATCAGCCCAACTTAGCCTCCCAAGGGACTTAGATCATTGACAGTTTCTCTTTTGCACACTTCGTATCCATATCTATGAAACACAAAAGGAAGAAACAATGCAACGAAAGATTAACAATACTTGCAATGAAGCTTCTACACCTTAAAAAAGTTCTTGCAAGAGAGGGAATCCTTCTATGGTACGAACAAATTCATCCATCAACTGAGAGGAGAACACATACCTTATTTATAAAGCCATCGAAAGAAAATGAAAAAAAAAAACAAGTTCTCCATATACCACCGAGAATCTTCGGACAAGACTTATCCTGAGTTTCATTGTTGATCATATCACTTTGGAATGTATCAGTTCAAACTTTGTATTATAATGTCTATTGTCCTAACTGACCTACTAAAGCTAAAATTTCTACTACAAAATCCCTATTGAAGAAGCATAGATTGCGGATTCCACAAACTATTTGTTTGCACCCTACCCTGAATATCTTGTCAATAAAAGATCAAACCAAATTAAGTATTAATAGCAATGCACATACAAATTTCAGCTTCTCTGAATATATCACAAGATATACACAATATGCAAGATGATACACTAGAGTAAAGTACATCCAAAAGTAGCATTTGGTGACATCGAGTATCCATATTCCTAGAAGTATATAATGAGAATAACATGTGAGTAAGCAAACATGTGAAATAAGGTAAACTCCAACAGAGTTTCTAAGCATTTAACATAAATCAGTTAAACTTCGAATCCAAAAGGCTGAAGTGGCCAACCCGGAATTTCTGTGCACTAAAAACCCTCAAAGCTGCCCAAGTAAGGAGCACATATAAAACAAAACGGCTCCCAGACACTAAAGAATATAACACGCTAACACTGTGAACAAAATAACACACAAAGAAACATCACCATGTATTATTCAGTTTCTTGGTTCAACCGCAAAAACAATCACCGGCTCTCTTTCCCTGCAGTAACAACCAACATCACAGTTACCAGTTCAGGTCCACCAATCTCTGTGCCTTCCATCATTACAAATTTGAAAGAAACCTAAATAGGTCAATTGAATTCAATTATAACTCAACTTAAACTAAATAGAGTAGAGATAAAAAAAAGAGATAAGCGAACAAGAAAAATCTTAATCTAGTGACTCGATATACTAGGAAAACTTTAGTAGATTATTATGTGGTGGACTAAAACAATAACCAAGCTTATATACACCCTGAGAATGAATGCAATATGCACCCCTACTAATTGCTAAAAAATAATTGTTACATAACGAAAGAATCTTACCATAGTTGACTAATGGAAAATGCAAGCAAGGTTTTATGCTGCTAATTCGTGACTTTTTTAAACAAAAGCTAAAGCTAGACTATTTAAATGTTACATTTCAGCAAGAGAATATCGATCTACCATACTTGATTACCACATAAATCTAAGCATTCTTGCTCCTGCATAGAAGAGAATTTAAGCAAACACATTCATAAAGACATGTAAACATGATATTCTTTAACTAAAACCTCATCAAATGAAGGTATTCAGTATCAGTGTACTTCACAAAAACATAAGAAACAGATGAAGACATTACAGTACCCCTAACAATAACTTGAACTACTTGTATCTGCTCAACCATCACCAACTACAACCATTGATTCAGTCCATACAATTTTCAGAGCATATACCATTGCAGACTCAAACACCACCAGGACCATCATGATCTTCTAATTCAAACCCTAGTTCTTCAGAGTTTCCACAACACCATCTGTCACCTTCACCGGAATAATCAAACCCAATTTATATTCAATCCCACATGGATGAGTTGAACCCATCTTATATTCAATCAATCTGAACTGGATCTTCTCGAATTTCACTTTTTTCATGTTAGAACTTCTATCTGCAAGATACACACATCACATTAAAAACCCTAAAATCTAATTGATCAAAAATAAGTAAGAAAAACATTGAAGATAAACAAATTAAACTTCTAATAACTCTTACATCATCATCATCAGAAAACCCATAAATCACAAAAAAAAAATACCAAAATTAAATCCGAATCAAATAATTTAAATTAAAACTACAAGTAAAGAGATGTAAATAATCATAAAATAAACCATCAATTTTACCTCGTTGCTGGTGAATCACAACTTCTGACTGTGGAGAAGAAGAAGAAGAAGAAGAAAAAGAAGGAGAAGAAGAAGAAGAAGAAGGTGGTGGTTTCTCGAGGTGATGAAGGTTGGGATGATGTGGTGCTGGTGTTTAGGTTTTAGATGAACTTTTGAAGGCTGGGTTCATCTTTATTTCAGTGGTTCATGGTGATGAAGATCGATCTGAAGAGATTTGATGGAGAAAATAAGATGGTTCTTTAAAATCTGAAACCCTAAATCCACAAATCAGCAGCTTCTTTGAGATTCAAAAACATCATTTACAGTTTTTGTACATAGAGATCTATTGATCTACGACATCAATTAGTTTTTTCACTAAGAGAGTGAGATTGAGAAGGTATTCAATGGTGGTGGTTAGGTTAGGGTTTCGTTCTGATGGAGGCAGAAGATTTAGAAATGAGATGAGGAAGGGAAAGGGAAAGTGAAGTGAGAGAAGAAAAAAGTTTTTTATAAAGGTCTTTGGGAGGTAAATATTATGATTAGGAATGGTCATACGGATTGTGGAAATACTTGGATGGTAAAGATTTGATTAGAGACTGTCATACGGATCAAGGAAAGTGTGTTTTCTCTTTTGCTTTCTCTTTGTGCTTCCGGTTTGAATTTCGACTAATCGCATAGGTCATGAAGTAATTTTGAATAGTCATACAGGTCATAAAGTAGTTTTAGTTCACATTGGTAGACTCTGGTTATAAGATTACTAAAGATGGACCACAAAATTCCGGATAGGTTCAGACTTCAAACTTAGCATGATACATCATCGAAATCGATAAATATGAAGCTCAGTGTCGATTCAAACTTCAAATGTGGTATAATGGCATACAAACTATGAACCAAACTTCACACTTAACATGATATATCATCTAAATCGATAAATATGAAGCTCAATGTCGATTCAAAGTTCAAATGTGGTATAAAAGCATACAAATTATGAACCAAGAAGCTCCGGGAAGGTTCAGACTTCAAAATAAACATGATACATCATCTAAGTCGATAAGTATGAAGCTCAGTGTCGATTTGAACTTCAAATATGGTATAACGACACAAAAACTAAGAACCAAGAAGCTCCGGGAGGGTTCTAACTTCAAACTTAACAGGATATATCATTGAAATCGATAAATATGAAGCTCAGTGTCGATTTGAACTTCAAATACAAACTATGAAGAAAGAAGCTCCGGAAGGGTTCAGACTTCACACTTAACATGATATATCATCTAAATCGATAAATATAAAGCTCAATATTGATTCAAACTTCAAATTTCATATAATGTCATACAAACTATGAACCAAGAAGCTCCGGAAGGGTTCAGACTTCACACTTAACATGATATATCATATAAATCGATAAATATGAAGCTCAATGTCGATTCAAACTTCAAATATAGTATAACGACATACAAATTATGAACCAAGAAGATCCAAGAAGGTTCAGACTTCAAACTTAACATGATACATCATCTAAATCGATAAATATGAATATCAATATCGATTCGAACTTCAAATATGGTATAAAGACATACAAACTAAGAACCAAGAAGCTCCGGGAGGGTTCTGACTTCAAACTTAGCAAGATATATCATTGAAATTGATAAATATAAAGCTCAGTGTCGATTTGAACTTCAAATGTGGTATAACGGCATAAAAACTATGAAGCGAGAAGCTCCAGGAGGGTTCAAACTTCAAACTTAGCAGGATATATCATTGAAATCGATAAATATGAAGCTCAGTGTCGATTTGAACTTCAAATGTGGTATAACGGCATACAAACTATGAAGCAAAAAGCTCCGGGAGGGTTTAGACTTCAAACTTAGCATGATATATAATCGAAATCGATAAATATGAAGCTCAGTGTCTATTTGACTTCAAATGTGGTATAACGACATACAAACTATGAACCAAGATGCTCCAGGAGGGTTAAGACTTCAAACTTAGCATGATACATCATCGAAATTGAGATCTATGAAACTCATTATAGATTCAAACTTCAAAAGTGGTATAACGGCATACAAACTATGAACCAAGAAGCTCCGGGAGGGTTCAAACTTCAAACTTATCATGGTACATCATCGAAATCGATAAATATACGAGAAAAAACTATTAAGATACTATAAGTCACCATATATTATGCATACCATGGCTCCGAGATCGAAACCAGTCCGTCAGTGGACTACTATAAGTCGGAAACTTGGTAAGAACGATGAATCCATCCATTTACAGGTAAGATTCCATTAGAATATTCTCTGAAACCTTAAACAAACCATGTTCTTGCATATTGTATGCATACCCTGGATTTGAGATCAAAACCTCTCCATGAGTGGACTACAATAAGTCGGAAACTTGGTAAAAACGATGAATTCATCCATTTACAGGTTAGATTTCATTGAAATATTCTCTGAAACCTTAAACAAACCCTATTATGGAATATTATATGCATAACATGGCTCCGAGATTGAAACTTGGTCGTGAGTTGACTACAATAAGTCGTAAACTTGGTAAGAATGATGAATCCATCCGTTTACAGGTAAGATTCCATTGGAATATTCCCTTAAACCTTAAGAAAACCTTATTCTGGAATATTGTATGCATAACATGGCTCCGAGATCGAAACCTGGTCGTGAGTGGACTACTACAAGACGGAAACTTGGTAAGAACGATGAATCCATCCTTTTACAGGTAAGATTCCATTAGAATATTCCCTGAAACATTAAACAAACCTTATTATGGCATATTGTATGCATAACATGGATCTGAGATCGAAACCTAGCAGTGAGTGGACTACTATAAGTCCAAAATTTGGTAAAAACGATGAATCCATCAATTTACAGGTAAGATTCCATTAGCATATTCCCCGAAACCTTAAACAAACCGTATTATGGCATATTGTATGCATAACCTGGCTCATAAATCAAAACCTGGCCGTGAGTGGACTGTTATAAGTCAGAAACTTGGAAAGAATGATGAATCCATCCATTTACAAATAAGATTCCTTTGGAATATTCCACGAAACCTTAAACAAACCATATTCTGGCATATTGTATGAATAACCTGTCTCCGAGATCGAAACCTGGTCGTGATTGGACTACTATAAGTCGGAAACATGGTAAGAACAATGAATCCATCCATTTACATTTAAGATTCATTCGGAATATTCCCCTAAACCTTAAACAAACTTTATTCTGGCATATTGTATGCATACCTTAAACACGTAAAGAGGAACCATTTACAAGTAAGATTCTATCAGAATATTCTCTGAAACCTTAAATAAACCCTCTTTTGGATATTTCTACCCAATCTCAAAACGTCTAAAATTTAGTGTGTGTGTGTGTGTGGTGGTGGTGGTGGGGGGGGGGGTGTTAGAGAAAAAAGTTAATAGCAGAAATGAGAAAAAATTTAGTAGAACCGGAGACCAAAATAATTTTTAGCAGAAGTGAGATTTTTTTTGCAGAAGTGAATAAAATTTAGTATAAGTTAGAAAAATTTAGCAGACGTGTTTATTCCTCTTTGACGACTCTTTAGGGGGTTGTAGAATTAATGTATATTTATCTTTTTCTTCTTATATATAAAAGTATATGTAAAATATAACCATACATGAATATGAAGGATGTTTGGAATCCCAAACTTGGACAGAGGAGGCTCAGGTTCGACTCTCACCTGAACCTCATTGTAGGACCTGAATATCGCAAAAAGAATATTTCCGCGATGTTATCACTAAAGATATTGGCAAGTGTTGAAGAATAGATTAGAAGAATGATGCAACAAGTAACAATGACAGAAACATGAAGAAATCCTAGAGATCTTTCGAAGCTTGTAATTCCTGCGACTGTTGAAGTTTACACTACTGCGAGACTCTCGCAAGGGTGGATCCGAAATTAAGGGAGAGCTTAGTTGTCTATGAGCTGTCATCCATTATGTAATACCCTATATATAGGGGATAAATGAGCTTGAGAGGAGAGAGATAATTTTTGGAGTGCTAAGAAAGTTTTTAGGAGAGAGAAAATTCTAAACAAAGTAATTGTATTTTAGTTTTCTTCTTCCTTTGTAATTTTCTAAGTGTCAATTAATGAATATCAT
Source organism: Papaver bracteatum (assembly GCA_023529315.1). NCBI lineage: Eukaryota > Viridiplantae > Streptophyta > Magnoliopsida > Ranunculales > Papaveraceae > Papaver > Papaver bracteatum. Next base: position 90,835 of record JAJJWX010000567.1, on the reverse strand, counting down.
GGTTCCAGATTAAGTGTTCATAGATTGATTGTGTGGATTCTTGTGAGGGGTGTAGTTTGGGATTTCCTGCTACTACACTCATTTTTTTACCAAAATCAATTTTTTTTACAACTCTTATAAAGGTTGTATAGTGATGACAAAAAAAAAAACAAAAAACTACCAATATGTGATTCCGGAAGGACGGTTGAGGACTTTTGTTAACACATAGTAAGCTTGTGTTCGAATCTCTCCAACAACATTTCTCCAAAAAAAAAAAAAAAAAACTTCAACAACCCTTATGAATGTTGTTATATAATTATTCGCTACCCTTAAGATATGAGTAGTTAAAGTCTAAAGGTGGTCACTACTCTTTGCAACTCTTTTCACACAAAATGTTGTGGTTTTGATTCTCGTCACTACTCTTTGGTCGTCTTTGTCCTAAGAGTTGGACATTTTTAAACTTTGACAACTTTTTTTTGTATAAGTAGTAAAACATGCCACCTTTCACGACTTTAAAAATAGTTAATAGCAGAAATGAGAAAAATTTAGTAGAACCGGAGACCAAAATAATTTTTAGCAGAATTGAGAAAAATTTAGCAGAAGTGAGATTTTTTTTTGCAGAAGTGAGATTTTTTTTGCAAAAGTGAATAAAATTTAGTATAAGTGAGAAAAAATTAGCAGAAGTGTTTATTCCTATTTGACGACTCTTTAGGGGGTTTTAGAATTAATGTCTATTTATCTTTTTCTTCTTATATATAAAAGTATATGTAAAATATAACCAAACATGAATATGAAGGATGTTTGGAATCCTAAACTTGGACAGAGGATGCTCAGGTTTGACACTCACTTGAACCTCTTTTTTTTTTTCCAAAATCAATTTTTTTACAACCTTTATAAAGGTTGTATAGTGATGACAAAAAAAAACACAAAACTACCAATATTGTGATTCCCGAAGGATGGTTGAGGACTTTTGTTAACACATAGTAGGCTTGTGTTCGAATCTCTCCAACAACATTTCTCCAAAAAAGAAAAAAAAAATCTTCAACAACCCTTATGAATGTTGTTATACAATTATTCGCTACCTTTAAGAAGATTAAGGAGCGAATATACAGATTTTACAAATTTTATATTCAAAGCATAATTACTTCTTGGATGATTCATCTTCTTCTTCATCAGATTTTTCTGTATTATTAGATTGTTCATCTTCAGATTCTTCCTCATCTTCATCAACTTCGCTATCAGAAATCACTAAAGAAGGAACATTTACCGGAACCTCTTCTTCAATACAAGGGTAATTAGAAAGAGGAATGTCGTGATTATTGCATATTGACCTGATAGTATTACTGCGATAAGTGAGAGCATCATTCTTAAAGTTGGAAATAGTTATCTTCAGTTGATTCTTCAATCTTGAGCACTTATCATTGCGAGAAGAAAGGGAATTTCCGAGAATTTCTTTTTCATTTTCTAATTCCACAATTCTTTGACGGAGTCTCTTCTCATAAACTGCGAGTGTATAACAATGAATTAATAACTTGATGAAAAATTTATGAAATACAAAGAGTTAATGGGAAAGAATAATTGACAACCTTCTCTCTCAGAAAGCAAATATTTAATCAAGGCTATTTGGTCAGCATGAATACTAACATTTACACCTAGATTACTTCTAGCATCGTATAATACTTTCGCAGCCCAAGCAAATTCATCATCATTTTCTATAAGAAGACGGGTGCGAACTTGGGTTTCCCTCTCCACAAGAGTTGAATTCTCGTAGATAAGCCGATCTCTCTCTATTTGAGTTTCGAGAAGAGTTTTGGGAAATTCCGCTAAGGATTGAGTACCTTGTTTAATAATACGATCATTTTCATCAATAAGCTTACTATATTTGGATCTATATTTATAGTAGTTTAATTGGGGGCCCCGGGTTTTAATTAGGGGCCCTGAACATTTTTTACCCGCACCACAATTTATAAGGGGGTTCCAAAAATGGGTGAAAATACCTTTATACCCTTTCTGCTTAATAACCTATTAACACTAACCCTAAGGCCCCCAATTCATTCTCTAAAAACCAAAAAATTGTTTGTATTCCCCTCCCTCTCCTCCGACCTCCTCCGTCTCCTCCATTAACGACTCAATTTTTTTTTCTTCGTCGATTCATCGTTGTAATCGACGATAGAAAAAACTTTAATCGACGATTAAATTCTTCTACAAGGATGGCTCGAACCAATGAGTACAAAGGAAAGTTTAGTAACCCTAATTTGGTAGAGAAACCGAAATTAAAGATTAATCTCAAAACCAAGGTTGTGGTATGAAGCCGGGAAGAATTAGAAGAAGAAATGGCGCCTATTAGAAGGTAAGTCATTCAAACCCACTTATTATTTTGATTCTTTATTGAGTTTTGATTGTGAAATCGAGCACTGGAATTAATTATTTTCAGTTTCAGTGTTAGGGTCGTTATACTGTGTTGTGTGAAACTCTAACGATCCTTTAATTGCATGTGTTATGTATGAAAAATCGTTATATAATATGATTAGTTTGGTAACGACCCTAATTCTGCTAATACACAATTGTTTCCATTGACTCGGGTCATTACCCATATAAGCCAACTTATTGACGACCCTAACGTTGCTGAGACCATAATCTCTGCCTTAAAAATTGGAAGTGTCGTCAACTAATATATTGGAGTCGTTATGTTTGGGTTACAGTCGTTAGTATTAAATGACGACCCTAGTTACAAAAAAGAAATACCCACTGTCTAAAATATTGAAAGGGTCGTTAATTTTTTTTATTAGAGTCGTCATTCGTTTGTTTGGGTCGTAATTGTTTTAATGAATATTGTGATGACCCTAGTGCTGAGATAGCATAAAATATTAAAGTTATTTGTGTGTATGTTACCATTGTAGTAAAAAGAAAGACAAGGAACACATGCACACTCCACCTTCCAAACCTCCACGGCACGACAAATACTTGGCGGCCGATGAATTCCGCGGAAATCGTCCGAGTGAGGTTGCCTTTTCTATCCGCGAAATGAGAAATCAAGGTAATGATTCGTCTGATTCTTCATCTGCTTCCACCCCAGTTATATCTGCTTCCGGAAGCTATGAGGAAGAAATTATTGAACAAGAACAGATTCACGATGATGCTGGCGATGGTAACGGCGGTGGTATTGGTTGTTCTGGACTTGGTGGTGGTGCTGCGAGTGGTGGTGATTATGATGATGAGGAGGAGGAGCATAGCGATGAAGGTAATGCTGGTAAGGGTGTTGGTGGTGATGAACATGAAAGAGTGGTAGAGGAGGCGAAACCGTCGAGACGGAAGGATGGAAAGGCAGTTGCAGAGAGCGCGAGACACATTCCCCCCAAGCATTTGTAGCTAGAACGTATCTATGGTGGTAAAGATAGAGGAGAACCGAGAGATCGGTGCAGAGTTTTATTTGGATATAAGGGAAGATGGGATCATACCATTTACGAAACAATCGTAAAAATTTAAACTTTTCTTTTAAATTTGATTTGTTGATGTTCACTTGAATTTGTTTTTAAGAAATTTGTTATTTCTTTTGTAGGATCATAAGAATGCCGTACGTCTTTTCAGGCGACAATATTCTTATGTGAAAATGTCCATGTGGGAGATAAAAGATGAATGTGAAAGAGTCAAGGAGATTATTGAAAACTCAGCTCTGTATACTTCCGTTGTGAACTCAGTAATTGCATATGACAAGGTTGCAGTTTCAAGTTTTAGTGAGAGGTTTTACGGTGAAACACATACATTCCAATTTCCTTTTGGTGAGATGGCATTGACACCAGATGATGCAGATAAAATATTAGGGTTGTCGGTCGAAGGAAAATCCACCAATGCTAAGTTCAAGAAAAGACTTAGTTGGGAAGAAATTTATGGATTGACCGAGAGATTGTTTGGATGGGATCATGAGACTACATTTGGCCTTTTCGTGATGGGAAAGAAGTACCCGAAGAAAGAGTTCAAACTCGTAGATATTAGGGAGATGTTTGCTGGAACACTAATCAAAGAAAGAGTTGATGGTCTCTATGATGCTCAATGTCGTTATGCGGCGGCTGGGTATTTTTTGTACACACTTGTGTCGGTCATATTTCCCGACAGCAAGGGTAACCGGGTGAGTGTCAACCTACTTCAACTGTTGGATCCTTTGGATGATGTGAACAAGTACTCTTGGGGTACTGCCATGGTAGCACATTTGATTTGTCAGTTATCAAATGCATCTCGGGAACGATCTTCTCAAATTCATGGAAATACGGCTCTCTTTAGTAATTGGATTGAACTTAGTTGTATCCCCTATTTTTGTTAATTTTTTGTTTGAAATTTTTTATACCTATCGGATTGTTTTGTTTTATTTTGTTTGATGTCAATATAGGTGTGGATTTATGATCGTTTTCCTTCATTGTTCAAAGACAATCCCGACGTCAAAATAAACCTAGAATGGAACAAAACCAAACCAAGAGGGACTCGATACTTGTACACTGGGTCTGAGGATAGGGAACAGAAGGATGCGTTGGTCGAAATGCGGCAACAATTGGACAACATCACAGCTGAAGAGGTAATCTTTGATCCTTATAAGAAAGATAGGGTGAGGGCAATGGAAGATGTTGTGTATTACGACGGCCCTCTATTTTACCCTTACGGATTTTCAATGTATAATCCAATGAGAATCATGCGTTAGCTTGGGTTTATTCAAGATTCACCCGCACCGGATTATAAACCACGATTCAAGCACAAGTTAGACAAATGCGAGTCTAACGAGTCGGAATTAGTGGTGGTTTATGAACCTCAACCATTGAACAAGCATTTGGATGATAGACACAAGCATGATATCAAGGTAGATGTCTCTTATTGGGAGCATGTGAATCAAGGTCACGAGTCCACAGATGATTACTTGGAATGGTATGGATGCTTCTCTCACCCTCAGGTCATTCGGATAGATGCTCCGGGCACTCGAAGGACCAACAAGGCATCTACATCTAATACAAGAGATAATTCGACTATTCTTAAGCTTGTGGTAAGTTTTATTTTGGGAATTTAATTATTCACAAACAAACAAATATGCGTTATTTAATATGAAATGGTATTTGAATGCCAATAGAGAGAGCGAAAGAAGATTCTTCTCAACGCATTTTGTTTCTGGGCCGAGAAAGGAGAAGTGGCAGAACCTGAGCGACATCGGAAGTATGCTGATTATATTTGTCACATTGAAAATCCATCAGCTAAGAAAATGTTTGCTGATCTGGCTAAGAAATTGAAGAGGCCCAGGAAAACCCGTGAACAAATGAGACAACAACTTCAACAACAGGGTGAAACATTCCAAGGTGACGCAAGCTCGGAGGAAAGAGAAGATGATGAATCCCAAATAGATAGTACAAGTCAAGGCCGTCGTAAGAGAAGCCGGTCATCCGTTGTTGAAGGTAGTCAGGAAGGCCGAGGTGGAGGTCGAGGCCGAGGTGGTGGTCGAGGCCGAGGTGGAGGTCGTAACCTTGAGTCAGGAGATGTTCTTCTAATGTTACGATGGGTGACTTTAGTATTTCGCAAACTGAAACTTAACTTTTCTTTTTGTTCATGGTTTGATACCCCTATCTCGTGCTTGTTAAACTCGGTTAGTTTACATATGTTAGTATTTTTGGTTTTAGTAACTTCTGGCATATTGTCGTTACATTTAAAATGGATTTGTATAACGACCCTGTTGACAAAATCATATTTCTCTTTTGGAGTCGTTACCTTGTCGGTTATGAGGAATGACGACTCTAAGAAAAATTTGTACTGAGATGTGGGTAGAACTTCTGCAATAGAGTCGTTATTATTTAAATGAATATGTAGAACGACGCCTGTGAAAAAAATCATATAGACCTGGACACTTATTTGTATTTTGGAGTCGTTACCTTGTCGGTTATGAGGAATGACGACTCTAAAAAAAAATTGAACCGAGATGTTGGTAGAACTTATGTAATAGAGTCGTTATTATTTAAATGAATATGTAGAACGACGCCTGTGAAAAAAATCATACAGACCTGGACACTTATTTGTCTTTTGGAGTCGTTACCTTGTCGGTTATGAGGAATGACGACTCTACGAAAAATTTGAACCGAGATGTTGGTAGAACTTCTGCAATAGAGTCGTTATTATTTAAATGAATATGTAGAACGACACCTGTGAAAAAATCATACAGACCTGGAAACTTTTTTTTCTTTTGGAGTCGTTATCTAATTGTTGTGATAATTGACGACTCTATTGCAGGTGGAGTGGAACAGTCTGATTTTTTGAAATAAACCTCAAGGGTCGTTCATTTACTTAATAAATATAATGACGACTATAACTGAAAAATTACATGTTAATGCGTGATTGAACTACCAATGCGGCTTCGATGTGATAAAACGGATCTCCTCTCCATTTGGTGTAAGCAGCTTGGGCAGCACGCCTATCCCCTTTGATCCCGGCGATAAACTCGTTGTACTTGGTGCACCATTTCATAACAACAATCGTCCTATCCCTAATGTGAGACGAAAAATAAGGATATCGCTTTGGACCCGAACCAACACAGCTCCAAAATATACTATCGTCTGGATTATATTTGTGAATATCCTTGACGATATAATAATTTTTAACCCATTCGGTCTCTTCGTCGACTTGCTTGAATCTTTCCCGGAGTTGGGATTCTTCTTTGCCCCTTTTATTTGCCTCGCTCAACTCTTCTTCTTCCTTCGTAGGATATGGCGTGATAGTGTATGGTTTTTTACGAGGGGGCATGCTTCTTTTGAGTAGTTCTTCCTCCATTGCAAAAATTGAGGAGGTTGGTCGCTTGCATATTCTAAGTATGTTTTCAATTGAATTGTTTGACATCTTAGTTTTTTTTCAGTTGTATTGGACAGTTCATGTTGAAAGATATAAACCTAACATATCCCAACGGCTATTTTTATTGGGAAGAGTGTATTCAGAAAGAGGCGTTAAATACATGAGGTGTTAGAGTCATTATTATATGCTCCTTAATAAGGTAACGACTGTATCCGGTGTTAGAGTCGTTACTTTAACAGTTTTTTAAAATAAAGACCATAGGTTACAAAAACATCCAGGAGACGAATAATATTTCAACACGAAGGTCGTCACATAATAGGGTCATATATATAACGACTCTAATCTTAAAAAAAATAATATTCAAGGATCGTCACAAATTATGTTTAAGAAATAAACGACTTTTTTTTACCAAAACTTCCAGGAGATCATTTTTTTTTTCGGTTAGAGTCGTTATCTTATATTGAGTCATATAATGACGACGCTAACTGAAAAATGAGAACGACATTAATATATATAATAGTAAACAACATTTATGCGGAAAGATGTAACGTCTTCAACCCATTTCGCCATTTGACGTTGGATACCAACTCCTTGAACTTCATTTCTTTCTCTTTTGAATCTCCTTCCATGATCATTGTTAGATAAAGTTGTTTGTCCTGAACGAGTTTAGCGACCATTTGTCTCCTTGCATATTCGATTTGGGTGAGTTTTAGTTTGTCCGCTTCATTGAAATGGCCTAACTGTTCCGTTGCAACATGGTAACCACAATTTCCATCCGCGTCCACGTCGTCGGTGGAGATAAGGTGATCCCAAATAACGTAAGGAAGTTCATTGGTATACTCTTTATACAAAGTGTAAGCAACACGGAGCGATCTTCCATGAGAATCTCTAGGGGTGCACGGATTACCCTTTATTCCTCTTATCGTCACCATTCCGCTTGTTTGGCTTTGTTGGGTGCCGACTGTATAATCAACATCCTCCATATGACTTAGGGTGACTAGTTTGTTTTTTGGCCGACACCTTTTCTTGGTAATGAAAGAGTTTTCATACTCACTATATTCCGCCTGCACCTTCTCATGCCCACACGGGTCCCTTGTACAACTCTTGTTTTCATTCACAGTTTCTCTAAATGACAATTTAGTTGTCGGACGCCCTGGTGGTTTTTGTTTTATAGGCTCTTCTTCTACCGCCAAGCTCTTCCGGGCCGCCGGCCATAAGTTGGAAACCAATATTTGTCTTCCTGCACAATTAATTTTCCTGTATTTTTCGTTGATGTACTTTCCTATTTCCAAGTCTCCGAACTCTTGCTCAGCGTCCCCTGTGGGATTTGGTGTGAATGAGAGTTGCTGCCAGAATGGATCGATATCTCTAAGAGGAATGATATCTTTGTACCCACCAAGTTTATGTCTACAAGGGAGGCCGAGCCATGTCTCTGTTGTATAATAACACTTCATCACCTTCCCATCGGCCGTCTTTGCTCTAAAGTTTATAAGTTCTTCCATCATATGGGTTATTTCCCACCATGATACTTGATGTGCTATCCCCCGTAACAAATCTTTGTCTCTAACATATGCCATTTGAAAACGGACTTTACTTATCTCCATCTGGGCCACTATTTTTCTTAGATCATTGTCTGCATGCTCGTGAATAGCTTCATGTACCGTAACTACCCCACCAGTATTCTCTACCAATTTTTTTTTCAGACGGCAATGAGACTGCTCTGCAATACTGGTAGACTCATTTTTGAAGTGCTTGTATCTATTGGTCCATGCATAAACAAACCTCTCCTTCCAAGGATTCAACCATGTATTCTGGCAATAATCGACAATCTTCTTATGTTCCGTGGTCCAATCATCAATAAACTTTTGCAAGTTTACATAATACTTAACCTCGGTCTTCGAATGAACCAAATGGTCCCAATCTTTGCAAAAAAAATTCCATAGATCCCCCTCTTCATCGTATTTTTCCTTTTCTTTCCTTTTCTCTTCCGCTCTCTCTTCTTTGGACAGATCACTAAGACGCTCGTCTTCCTCCTTATAACGTTGATTACCCTTCTTAGTATGGATTTTTTGGATTTGGTTCTTGCAATTTGAAAGAATATTGGTTTGGATGTGCCACGTACAAAGAAAATGTTGAGCAAGAGGAAAAACCTGACGAATGGCACTCATAACTGAAAAACCCCTATTAGTAAATATAACCTGCGGCGTCTCGTTTCCACGGTAAATCAACCGCACTTGCTCAAAGGCCCAAACATAATCCTCTATTTCTTTTTTCTCCATAAAGCACCATGAAACTGTGAATGATTGTTTATCCGAAGTATGACCAACAACGTTCAACAAGGGCATGTTATACCTGTTTGTCTTGTAGGTGGCATCTATGAACAGAACCTGGTAAAAACACTGTGTGAAATCGACCATCATAGGGTGTGCAAGAAAAATATGAGTAACTTTATCTCCGGGACCAACTTTTGTTTGCGTGGCGTAGTTATGTTTTTCTGCTAACCACTCGGATTGTTGCATAATTATCCTACCATCCCATTCGGTTCTCTTCATCGTTGCTTTGGCCGCATAGATTGTCGAAATGGTATACAAGTTATCCTTATCTTCCGCCCTTATTGCATTTAGGATCTTAAGAGGCCTACACCCCTTCATTTGTCGAACCCTCTCCATTTCATGCGGCTTCAAGAGGGCATATGCAGGGTGTCCATATAAACTTTTAGGTGGAGGACGGTTGTGACGACCGTCCTAAATACTATCCAATCTCCATCGATGGATTTCATGATGCCTTTTGAAATAAATCCTGAACGGGCAACCGCACTTCTTCGACGCAATTTTGTAGACCCTACTTGTTTTCTTCTCATATTTGTAATTCTTACCTTTGTGACTTTCCCCTTTTTTCCCCGTTCTCTCGCACACCATCTCCATCTTATAACGATCGACGTGTTTTCTTTGAACAACAACGCATATCTTCTCTTTTTCCTTAGAGATAAGTTATTCCTTTGCCTCAACCGTGTATTTCCATGTCTACATTCACCAAAGAAATTATACATACATGTGATCAAATAATTTAAAATTAAATATAACTAAAAGGTTAAGTAAAACCTACCAAATCAGTCATATAGTGTTGGGAGGTATCCGAACCCATCGTAGAGACTGGTTCTGGTTGAGAGCTTGGATGCACCACCATCTACAACATAACATAAAAATTTAAGCTTAGAGTCGTCAATGAATAAAAATAAAACATAACGATCCTAAAGTTTTTCACTACACCTGTGACGACTCTATATCAGAAAATGTTTGATGGTTTAGTCGTTATAAAATAAATAATAAATGGACGACCCTTTTGGTGGGAGTGAGTCGTCACATAATAAATAGGAAAAGTAACGACTCTTGTGGCAGTTAATGTCAAATTTGAATTCAACAAATATGGTTGAGTTGGGAAACGGTAAATAATTCAAAAAAAAAACAAATGTTGGCCCTTTAATCTCTATTAAAAGAGAACCATATCTCACCACTTCTTCACCCAAACCATAATTCTCAAACTTCACATTCATTCTGATTCATTTATCACCCAAGAGAAAAAACTAGAGGTAATACCATGGCTACTCCCTACACTTCCGAAGAGAATTCCGCCATTGTGAGAGCTTGGTTGACAGTCACAAACCACTTTGAATGTCTAGACAAAGACATTGATGAAACATCGGATACTTGGTGGAACCGTGTATTCATCGTTTTTGTTGCGTTGGACGGAAATCGCAACTCAAGGTCTTTGAAACAAGTCAAAGAACGGTTGCAAGAGATAAAATTAGAATGTGATGCTTTCAAAAGAGAAATTTGTGTCGTAAGGAAAGCCATGCCCGATATGATCGGCGTTGTAAGAGTAAGTATTTAAACAAGAGGTAAAACTTATCGAAAGCTTTGAACAATACTAACTAAGTTTTTGTTTTGTGTTTTCAGTTGGGTAAGGTGTATAAGCGATACGAGGTGCTTCGTGGGAACTAGTTTGAGTTTGACGATTGCTACCTCATCTTGCACGGCACTACCTATAATTACAACATCTATGGTTGAGTGTATAAATGCACCGTTATTATCTATTGTATTTCATTTCCTTCAATGCAACGCTATGCAACATGTATGCCTTTTAAGAGTAGCTTTTAAGATTCAATGAAATGATTCTATGAAATCAAAAATTATGAAAATCCGTTGAAAAAGTCGTTATTAATTTTACATATAAATATAAAGACCCTAAAAACAATTTGCAATTCCTCTTTAGGATCGTCAACTAATATGATTACAAATATGACGACCCTTAGTGTCATACTGACCAGCGAGTTTGGGTTTTAGAGTCGTTACTGTGTAAACAATACAATTAACGACTTTACGTGAACTTCCTAAAAAGGGTCGTTAATATATATAACGCTACCTTAACGATTTTTCATAACCTGGAAAAGTTGCAGGTTAGAGTCGTTAAGAGTAATGGCAATAAAATGACGACCTAAGAGGGTCGTTATAGTATAAATACTACGACAATGACGACCCTTACACTGAGCTGTTGCATAGTGGGGATGAATCGACCACTTGGAGCAACAAAAAAACAAATCGAAGGGTGTAAGATGTTTACCTCATTGTTTTCAGCTCGGGGTTCTTCATTTTGAGGGTTGGTTCCTTCATTTTGAACAATGGGATCTTCATTTCCATCAATATTCATGGCTTCATCTATTAAAATTTCTTCATCAAACATCCAATCCATAGGATTAGTTGACACAATCTCACCATCAACACAATCATGGTTGTAATTATAAGCTTCACCAACATCATTTCCTACACTAGAATCATTCATTTCAACTTCTCCCTACCCACAACACCAAAACACAATTTTTTCTTTAATCCAAAAAGTAACCAAAAAACTGATTTTAATCTAACCTTATTACTTAACACATTAATTAACTAATTAAATTTAATTAACACTAATCACTTAGGGGTATTTATGGCATTTCAAAAATTAAAGGATAAGGGATAACCCAAAAGGGATATTTCATGTCCCTTTTTGTCACGTAGTGAAGGGCCCCTAATTAATTCTCTGGCCCCCCAATTAAGCTACTATATAAAACTATGATGGAATTTTTTTTTCCTGTTTTCATTTTGTTTTTCTCTTACCCTTTTCTTTTCTTTTCATTCCTTTCCTAAATTTGTTCTATGTGTTAATTTGCATTGACAACCAAACATAGCAGTTGATGGGGTGGTATGGTTTCAATGACCATCTGGAAAACATAAATTTCGACGTGGCTAATTATTGTCGCAGTCTAGAAAACACATGTTTATTTTAACTGAACCCTTGTTTTTCTCCCATGTCTGCGGGTCTATTTTTTCGTACATCTTCACCAGAAAGACAAGCAAAGATGCAAGGTAATGTAGCGAAAATAACTGACCGGATTTTCCCTTATTTAAGAACCCTATTATTGGGGCTGCCCATGGCTGGGTTTTTGGGGGCTATTTGAGGTCATGAAATAACAACCCATAGCACCCATTATCCATTATCTTTTATAATGTCTAATCTACCCTAAATTTGATTAGTGCTAATTAGCTTGATTAAGCTTAACTAATCAGTGTTAGTGAATCAATTAGACTAATCAAAACATTAATTTTTTGCAAATCAAAACTTCATTATTTTGAGTTTGGAAGAATGAAAAATGATGATTTTGGTGAAATTATTTTGAATTTTTTGAAGCTTAATGATAAAACCCTTCATCCCAAAACTCAAGATAAGCTTATAATGAACTTCCAACATCAATTTCATCAAATTCAAATCCGTCAAAAATCTGAGCAAATTTGGATATTTTTGCATTTACGTCAGGGAAATTGTGTCGACACAACCGTAATCCAACAATTACGGCTTGGATATGATGACTTCCCAGCCGTAAACAAAAACAACGGATGGGAAGTGAAGAACTTACAGCCGTTATTCAACGATAATCTCCTGAGTCTGTTTTATGGCTGGGAATTCTTATATTTCCCGTCCGTAATTTAATCTGTAAGCTGAGAAATTTTGCATTTTCAACATGAAAATTAGTAATACTTTCATTAATTAGACCACAATAAAACCCATTGCATACTTAATAGATCCCCGTTACAAAGTTGGTTTTAATAACATCCCTTTCGATGTGTTAAGAAGTCTTTGATGATGGCGAATTGAGCTTCCAAGTTTAAATCATAACCTTTCCATTTTCTTCATTCCTTCTTAGCTTGAGCCGCGACTTCTCTATCAGTCTCACCTTTAAGTCGAAGTTGGCTGCACATACGGTATAAAGCCATATATTCTTTTACTTTTTTGCGTATGTCTGAAAATCGAAGATACAATTCAACCCCTTCGCGGTTGTTAGTGTTACCTATTTCACCACAAAAATTCTCAAAAATATTACTCGAATACGATTTACTGGCTAAACCATCTTTCTTTCGTTCTTCTCCCTTCTTTGGATATCATAGTACAAAATTCTTGCAAAGAGATAAGTCTTCTTCCAAAGTGAAGTTGGGTTTATCCTTTGAGTACATTGCATTGAGTTTGTAGGAGTTTTAGTGGAGATTATTAGTGTAGAAGGTGTGAATTTTATTTGGAGTGGGTGGTTATATGGAGATGGGAGTTATTTCAAGTGTAAATAAGAGGTTGAACAGCTAGAACCTTCTATAGATCAGTCTTCAAACGGATCTATTTTTCAAAATTCTAAAAACTAGCCGATATGATGTGGTATTCATAATTATAGGCATTTACGTCTTGGAAATTTAAGGAGATACCCAGCCGTTATTCTGTATAAATTACAGGATTTGTGGTGTGTCAGTTTTATGGCCCGAATATATTTGAATGTCCAAGCCGTAGTTTAGAGGTCCATTTTTTGTCAATTTTACGGGTAGGAAATACAACCGCAAACGTGTTCACGGCTTGGAAACGTAGACGTAAACCAGAGATCCATTTTTTTGTCAGTTTTACGGATAGGAAACCCAACCGCGTATTATATAACGGCTTGGAAATGTAGCCGTAACAAAGATTCAGTTAAAGTTTGAGTATCCAGAGAAACACACGGCCAGGTATTTCCTAACCGTTTTCCTATAACAGCGGGGACTTTCCATTCGCGTTTCTGTGCAACTAAATTTGACAAGGATTATATGCACTTTCGGCTAGGTTATGTGAAGGATCGACCTAGCCGAAATAGCACGAAACATTTAGTGAATCTTGATTGATTCCTCAATTTTCTTAGATTTGGAAATTGTAAAGACTAACATTCATTAATAAATGCAAAGTTTTAAGAATTCATCCATCCAAATGCATAACCAAAACACAAAAAATTAAATAGACAAAGTGTTAGATAGTAAATGTTCCATGAAATGAAGTAATATAATGAAAAGTAAATTGTCATTCACTTTCACTTGATCCCTCCTTAGAAGTGGCTTCCAAAAAGTCATCCAAATCGTCCCTTGGCTGAGGTTCCACAACTTCTTCTATAACTACAGATTTTCTACCTCGACCGCTCGCACCTTGAGTTGGAGCCTTTTTACCTCCACCATGTCCACCTCGAGCACTTGTTACAGCACAACTAACTTTTGCAATTGGTCCACTACCTCGACCACCTCGAGCACTTGTTCCACCTTTTGCACTTCGAGCACTCGTTCCACCTTTTTCACCTCTACCACCTCCTTCCGATTGCTTTCCTTGCGTCTGCACCCAATGGTTTTGAGTGATGAGGTTGCGGAGTTGGGTCACCAGAAGGTGTTACTTCTTGAGATCTTTTCTTCTTCTTTTCTTTACCTCTGTTCCAAGACAAACAAGGCAGGAAAACAAAAAGTGTATAAGTAAAACGTATGGGAAAATTTGACAAAACCTAACCGAAACAATAAACACGGCTAGGAAAAATGGAGAGTCTAAGACGCAAAATGAAACACGGATAGGAAATTTTTTATCGACCTAGCCGACACAAAAATTACGGATGGGACATTAGTAATATACCTAGCCGAGAAATGTATTACGGATGGATAACCTATACGTTTTCATATTACGGATAGGAAAACCAAACCGACTATGTATTGCTAGTTCAGAGTACAACACAGGGCACCAATCACTACACCAAATTTGGGGTTTAGCAACAGGAACTGGGCGTTTCAAATCGGGGTTGTAACTGGTTTAAGCCGTTACAAAAGTGGGTGTAACAAATTTTAGTAACGTGCATGTCGCCGTTACTAATCATGGGTTGTAACGGGGTTTGTAACGGCCCAATCACAGTTACTAATTAAAATTTAGTAACGGCCGGAGAGCCGTTTCTAAATTTTTACACGTGTTGCTAATATCTTGACTTAGTCTACGTTGACAGACTGCGCTTTTCTGGTAAAATATTAGTAACAATGATTTCGCCGTTACTAAATTTTACTGAGTTACAAAAAAAAAATTGCCTAGGTCAATGTTGACCGAATTTCATTTTTCGGTAACAATTCATTCCCATTTCAAAATACCCTGCAATTCCCCTGCAAACCTCATTTCCCTGGAATTATTCCATTTATCCAATTCGTTTTACAAACATGCCATCTTTCAACCATCAAAGGAATTACACAAAAGAAGTGGAAGAAAACATTGTTCTAATCACTATGTTTATCTTATTTTTCAATGATACTTGGACTGTATGATATTTAAGTTATTGCCAAACATTCCAACTTTAAGGTTTCAGAAGTAGTTTTACAACATATAGACTAAGTATAAAAGGTACTCTCACTTGTCCATCTCCTTAGGGTAACCACCAGGATCATGTGTGTCGATGCCTAACAAATGCTCCCCAGTGAAGACCTTCCATTTCCATGCCGCGAACAATCTCTTCAAGCTTCTTCATGTCAGTCTCATCATCCCAAGGTTTCACATCCAAAAGAACAGAAGATTTCCCACCTGAAGGAAAAATGCAATATAATTTTGAGAACTTACAAAAGCAAGTGATGTTTTGATTCATTATAATTTCAAAGTGAGTATTTTAGTAAGAAATGTCCAGTATTGTCACATATTCAAACACGTTTACAAATCATAACAAACCCATGCATCAACAAAATACAATCTTCCAAACTGGGACAAAAATATGACCAGATTAGAATACTATAGGGATCTAAAGCTGCAAAAGGATCACCAAGTATCACCGTATCACCAAACAAAACAAAAAGGGTGTAGTTGAGCTACTAAAGATTCAGTCAATTGCACAAGCAAAGTAGATCGCATATTTTCATTTTATTTAACAAACCAACCCGAAGCTTCAGACTAACAAGATCTTACGGGTTGGAAGCAACAACAAAAGGTTTCTCCGTTGCTCCCTGCTTCAAGTGCTGCAGCTCTTCTTTTAAACTAGTAATTTCCTTCTGATACTTTTTAATTACAGATTTCTCATCCAATATCTGGTAAGAGCAATAATTACAGTCTTTACACCAACCCTTGGTTAACGTCCTGCCATTTACATAGTAATTACAAGAACATCACCTTATTTTGAGAAGCTTTAATTTCCACATGCTTGCTACGATGGGAAAATTTAAGTGTGTTGTGTATCTCCTCGGTATTGCTTGAGGCAGGAGTGACAGTACAAATAAGCTACAAAACAGCAGGGTAAAAAGCAAGTTAATTCACATGAAAGAGCAATTGCAGAACACATAAGAATTGCATACGTTTAAGCCTTCAGATATTGATCGCAAAGGGGGAAAAGATGGACATAACTAAACGATGACAACATAAATACTAATAGATATACAAATATACTGTACATGGTTTACATGTAATGTTCTAACTTACTGAAACCCGTCCATGACCACTAAGAGAGGACTGCAACACATGTGTCAGTGTAGAATCTCGATATGGGATATGTGTAGATTTGGCATCAGTTAGTTTGGATATCACCTGTGTCAACACAAGTAACAATATGGTCACAACGTGTCCTCAGTCAGGAGCTGAAAGCTCGGAAACAGTTTCACCAAAACCAATTCAGTCTAGTCTTCATTGTACTCCGACTATTATCTAGGATCTAAACCTGTTTTCTGTTTTTGAATAATGTAATCAGAACTCATTATAAATACAAGTTATCTATCTCCACATTATGTGTGGAAGATATTCACCAAAACTTATCTCTCTCGACTTGGTATCAGCCTTTGATCCAAGATCGTTTCCGCTAGAAAAATCATCACCCAAAACAAACAAATCCCTAATCAACAATGGCAGAAGCAACCAACACCCTAAGACAAGTTCAAATCCATCATCTTGTTACTTTGAAGCACACAGAGACCAACCATCATCTGTGGAAAGCACAGTTTAGACCCATACTAAAAGGGTACGATCTTCTTTGGATTTGTAGATGGAACAAAAGCAAAGCCAGCACAAACCCTACCTGGAGGTGAAGCCATCAATCCGGCTTTACTGCACATGAAGCTCAGGATTCCTTGATTGTTGGATGGTTGAACTCTACTCTCACCCCAGAAGTCCTAAGCACAGTTTGAACTCACTCTTTGCAAAAGAAATATGGGACAAGTTGGATCTTTGAATATGCTCCAAAAACTTTTGCTCACCAGAGTTCTCTCAAGAAGCAACTACACTGCATGAATAAAGGTAACAAAACCTTGAAAACCTATCTGAATGATGCTAAAATCTTATTTGATCAGCTTTCTGCATCGGGTTATACCGTTTCACCTGATGAAAAGAAACAGTGCATAAGTAATGGTTTGAATCAAACCTATGATCCCATTGTTACTGCTCTTAGCACTGTTGAAAACATTGATTATCAAACTTTTACCTCTCATCTTCTTTCCTTTGAGATGAGAGTGGAACAGCAGCTAGCCCAGATTCAAGCACCAGTGGCCAACTATGTTGCGTCCAACTCAGGTTCTACCAGCAGGAATGACCAACGACGATTCAATAATCAACCAAGAGGGCCACCACCTCCAAACAACAACAATCGTCGACAACCACAGCAGCAAAGAGGTTCTGCGCAGGGAGAAGTTTGCTGTCAGATTTGTAAGAAGAGAAACCATCTGCGATCGCTGCTGGTTTCGTTATGATCAAAGGAACAACTCACGGACCAATCCACCAGCTGCTTATCTCGCTTTTCCTGGTGATTCCTCGGGTCTTGCTCAGTGGGTCACGGATTCAGGGGCTACTCATCACTTGACTGCTGATGTCAAGAACCTATGTATCCCTCATGAATATGATGGAACGGACACGGTTAAAGTTGGTAATGGTAATTCTTTAAACATAGCTCATGTTGGTAATGCTGTTTTTACGTCTAATAATCGCAAATATAGCTTGAATAATATATACCATGTACCAACGATCAAGACAAATCTTCTCTCCGTGTCTCAGTTTTGTAAAGATAATCATGTTTACTTTGAATTTCACACGCACTTCTTTGTTGTGAAGGACAAAACCACGGGAGCTATGCTGCTAAAGGGGAGGAATGAGAATGGTCTGTACGTGTTCGATGGCTTAGGTGATGTAACCAAATCAATAACTCCAAAGTCCTTTCTCTCTGCAAGTCTTCCTGTCTGGCACCAGCGGCTTGGTCATCCAATGCTTGAGCACGGTTTCTAGAGTCATTAGCAATAACTCACTTCCAAGTATTAAATAAAACATTTGAGTTCTGCCACTCATGTCACATTAGCAAGAGTAGGCGTTTACCTTTTTCTCGTAGTGATACTGTCTATGATACTCCATTGAGTCTTGTGGTTTCCGACATATGGGTTTCTCCAGAAATGTCAAGAGGTGGTTTTCGTTATTATCTTTTATTAATGGATTTTTTCTCTCATTACACATGGGTCTTCCCTTTGATACAACGTTCTGATGCATTCAATGTTTTTACACAATTCCATAAGCAAGTTGAGAATCTGGCTGGTCATAAAATTAAAACTTTTCAGTCTGATAATGCTCTTGAATTCAAAAAGTTCACATCTTATCTAAACAACTCTGGAATCCAACATCGATTCTCTTGTCCTCATACATCAGCCCAAAACGGCCTTGCAGAACGTCGAATCAGGCATGTTACAGAGAGTGGTCTTGCGTTGCTGTTTCATGCTCATCTTCCAAAAGAATTTTGGGTAGAAGCATTCACTACCGCACATTATCTTATTAACAGAATCCCAAAATCTTCTACACAGTCTAAGACACCTCTTGAGCTTCTCTATAACAAACCACCAAATTATTCTTTTCTACGTGTTTTTGGATGTTTGGCATATCCATGTCTTCGTCCCTATAACTCCAACAAACTTGAACCTAGGTCTTTGCTGTGTCTATTCCTAGGTTACAGCTCAGCTCATAAAGGTTATATTTGTCTGCACTTACCAACCAATAGACAGTATATTTCGAGACATGTTAGATTTGAAGAGTCTACTTTTCCATTCTATCCTCCTCAACAGCAAGCTCCGGAGGTAAGTTTATCGTCTCATTGTGCTAGCACGGACATATTGAGTTCACCAATTTTTCAGCAAGTCCAACCAGTGACGGTTCAACTTCAGCAACCTACAGCACCAGTGTTACAACCTCCTGACTCGCCAGTTCATGCACAAGGTGCCTCCTCCCAGCATTCTACGGATACCTCAGCGATGCTCCCCTCAGCGTCACAATCTTCGTCAGCCATTTCACCAGACTTGCAGTCAACAGATCACCCAAAGATAGTGACAGGTTATACAATGACAACTAGAGCTAAATCGGGTATTACCAAGCCAATTCAGAAGTTGTGTCTTACAACTACCAAACATCCACTACATGATGAGGACTTCATGGAACCAACATGTTACTCAAAGGCTTGCACGATTCCAGAATGGAGAGGTGCAATGGATACACAAATAAATGCTTTAATTCGGAATGGTACGTATTCTCTTGTTAAGTATGAAAATGGGATGAATGTAGTTGGATCCAAGTGGGTTTATCGAATCAAAAGAAATCCGGACGGTTCAATACAGCGCTACAAGGCACGACTGGTATCCAAAGGGTTTAATCAACAGGAGGGTATAGACTTTGGTGAGACCTTCTCTCCCGTCATAAAACCATGCACGATACGGTTAGTTCTTTCACTTGCAGTGATGAATGATTGGTCCCTCCGTCAACTTGATGTGGAGAATGCGTTTCTTCATGGAATATTGGAGGAGGAGGTGTATATGAAGCAGCCATCTGGCTATGTTGATCCCAATTATCCGAATCATGTGTGTAAATTGCATAAGTCCTTATATGGACTTAAGCAAGCCCCACGTGCGTGGTTCTCTCGCCTCAGCACCCATCTACTCAAGCTAGGGTATACTGCCTCCATTGCAGACTCATCTTTGTTTATCAAGAAAGATAGCAGCTCAACAACTTATGTTTTAATTTATGTCGACGATATTATTGTCACTGGCTCTGACTCAACAAAGGTTGATGCTTTGATTAAAGATTTGGGTGCTGAGTTTGCTGTGAAAGACATGGGTTCGTTGTCTTATTTTCTGGGTGTTGAAGTTCTGCAGCAAGGACAGTCTCTCGTACTATCCCAAAGGAAATATATTGCTGATTTGCTACGGCGTACAAAGTTAGAAGGAATCAAACCTGTGAACACACCGATGGCGGCAAACACCAGACTACAGAGGCTTGGCACTGACAAGTTTTCTGATCCTACACTGTATAGAAGTGTCGTTGGGGCGTTGCAATATCTGCACATTACACGTCCTGATATTTCTGTCACTGTAAACAAGGCATGTCAATATATGCACGAACCATACATGGAACACTGGGAGTTGGTGAAACGCATTCTCAGGTATCTAAAGCAAACCATCGACTATGGTTTATTTATCAGACCTGGAAAAGATTACACGCTTAACGCATACTCGGACGCGGACTGGGCAGGCAGTCTTGATGATCGTCGATCAACCAGCGGGTATTGTATATACTTTGGGGGTAATCTCATCTCATGGAATGCTAGGAAGCAGCGTACGGTTTCAAAATCAAGCACTGAAGCAGAATATCGGGGTGTTGCTATAGCCACATCTGAGCTTATATGGATCCAGTCCTTACTTAAGGAATTAGGGGTTGTTACTCCTACACCTTCTCTATGGTGTGACAATCTAGGTGCCACCTACCTTACAGCCAACCCTATCTTCCATGCGCGTACCAAGCACATCGAAATCGATTATCACTTCGTCCGTGAGAGGGTGGCTCGAAAGCAACTTCATGTCAAGTTCATTAGCAACAGGGATCAACTGGCTGACATCTTTACAAAAGGGTTATCTTCACCAAGGTTTCAGTTCATTAGAGACAAGTTGAACATTCGACAACTCCGGTTCAACTTGAGGGAGGGTGTCAACACAAGTAACAATATGGTCACAACGTGTCCT
This sequence comes from Papaver bracteatum, assembly GCA_023529315.1. NCBI lineage: Eukaryota > Viridiplantae > Streptophyta > Magnoliopsida > Ranunculales > Papaveraceae > Papaver > Papaver bracteatum. The sequence continues at coordinate 69,695 of JAJJWX010000567.1, read as the reverse complement.
CAGTCAGGAGCTGAAAGCTCGGAAACAGTTTCACCAAAACCAATTCAGTCTAGTCTTCATTGTACTCCGACTATTATCTAGGATCTAAACCTGTTTTCTGTTTTTGAATAATGTAATCAGAACTCATTATAAATACAAGTTATCTATCTCCACATTATGTGTGGAAGATATTCACCAAAACTTATCACTCTCGACTACCTGCAAGGAAATCCATTAAGCGGGGAGATGAATTGGTTCTCTTGATAGTCATTTAAGTAAACAAAAAGAAGGTTCTACACCAGCACATAATTCGTGAGGTTAACCATAGACAAAGATCAAGGAGACATTTCACAGTGAGTATTTTACAAAAGCAAGAGAAGCAGAACAGAAGCCTGTCCAAGAGGTACTTTCGTGCGCCAAGGCACTGGCTATACCTCGTCACACACCTATAAGAAAGATTAATTAACAAAATATCTTCATTGTGCAGCGTCTCCCCATGATTTTAAGTACATGAGAAGCATATTCATTTCTTTTTTTTGCGTCTCCCCATGATTTCTTAATGGTGTTTCCATTTCGATGATATTCATCAACTATCCTCTCTGAGAATCTTTGATGGATGAATGTTGGTAACAACTTATCTAAGGATTCAAACAAAAAAGAAAGACCTGAAAATGAGTTGTAATCATGTTCTCTTTGGTCAAGTCTAGCACTCGTATGCCACCGCTATCAATTCCACTTGCTATACCAAATAAACTCGCATTATTGACAACTGACCCACCAACTGTTCCGTTTTCAGACTTGACCGCCCTACAACTTCCTTTCTTACTTCTTTGCTCTATGGTTATCTTCCTACAAAAATTAGATTCAGTAAACGAAGTGTAAAGTAAAAAAAAAGTCAGTCCATTTTGAAGTTTTTACAGGCCAACTGTTTCCGTGTTGCAATTTATAACTATAAACTGGAATTTTTTTTAATTGAATCTGTTGGTTATATGCCTGAATTCACAAACTGTAAACTACACTGTAAATGTGACCATCACCCTGAAGAAATAGAATGCTTCAGCTTGGATGTTCTCACTTAATTCTTGGAAAAACATTAATACAACGAACTTAGGCTTTAATGAGCGTAACCAACCGACATTTCACTAAAGCAATGCTTTTTTATTTGTTGGCCGATGAATTATGAACAATGGCCAAGGGAAACAACAGTAATGAGAGTACCTTACCCTGAGAAGATTCATTAAGATCCTCAAATTTATCCTTGGAGCTGACATGCCGCATCATACCACCAGAGTTTGACCGCTCCAGTCACATGGGTACCTAACTCTTAGCATAGCAATGCAAATATCACATCACCAACCAAAAAAATACAAATTACCAAAAAAACTAAAATCCTTCGCAGTATCTTACGTCAATAACCCTTTAAAAGTGACAATGTAAAACGATGATACACTATCACCACATTAGCCAATCTAATACAGGCTTTCAGAAGAGATCATGTTCCAATCACTAACTATTATGAAGGGTCTCCCCCATATTTCATGATCATGTGTTCGCAGGATTAGAAATCTATCTTGAGTAATGAAGGCTCCCATGCTCATATAGCAATGGTCAAGGGAAACAACAGTAATGAGATTACCTCACCCTGAGAAGATTCATTAGGTTATTCTTGGAGCTGACATGCCGCATCGTACCACCAGAGTTTGATAGCTTTGAAAGCTCCATTCACATGGGTAGAAATGAAAATATCACATCACATATCACCAACATAAAAAATAAAAATTACCAAAAAACTATGAAGCCTTTGCAGTATCTTACCGTCAATAACCCTTTTAAAAGTGACAATTATCCTTGGAGCTGACATGCCGCATCGTACCACCAGAGTTTGAAAGCTCCATTCACATGGGTAGAAATGCAAATATCACATCGCATATCACCAACAAAAAAAAATACAAATTACCAAAAAACTATAAAGCCTATGCAGTATCTTACCGTCAATAACCCATGAAAACTAGATGACCGCTACCACGGTGGGATGGCCGACCGAAAAAATTGACGTAGAACTAAATTTTATTTTTCCTGAGACGGCACGAAGGTATAATTTTTCCAAACACGACGCGAAAGTATCATTATTCCAGACATGTAGGTCATGGTATATTTTTACTTTGCAAATAATTTGGTGGTGATTCAACACTATATGTTGTTCTTTTCATTTTAAAATTAGTTGTTTTTTATACTTAGTCAATCATTTTATTTTTCTTGTAGTTTTTTTCAAATTTTTTTAAGATATGTCTAATTTTAAGCTATGCCTAATTTTTAAGGATACAAAATTTTTAAGGCGAAAAGATACAAAATTTGGAGAATAATAAAAAAAAATTGAAAAACAAAAATTTAATATCATTGTTTGTGCTCATTGTGTAGCTAATTTAAAGGACTTTCCAAATATATATAATTTATAAAAGTACGACTTGTCATTTGAAATATACGAGGTTTTTAAATATATAAAAAATGCATTTACTGTTGTGCCCTTTCTTTTTTGTTTATTTACGAAAATGTCTAATGCCTCATTCCCCTTCCTCTTTGGTTTGTTTACGAAAATCTCTAAAGGAAAAAAAGTAAAATTTGATTTAGAGGGACAGCTTAGTCTTTTTCAGATGTCCGGACCAAAATTCAATCTTTTTTGTGTAATTGAAAAAAAATATCACGCTTGACATTGACACAAAGTCACCATATATAGAGTCCTCCCTCGCTTCGGTCGGCCGGCCTAATTAGACCCATGAACTAGTTCATCAGGTTGAGAGTCAAACACCATCATGAGAAACAACAGTTGGAACTAGTTCAGGCTTGAGACTCAAATACCTGAATTTGAACAAGTCACAAATAGTTAGATACATAGCTCAAGTCCTATTATCAAATTACATCTTCTGGTGCAAAACAGATTTTCATATTAAGTTCAATATGCGGTTGAAAATTGAAAGTCGGTGAAAATCAAATTGATTTTATGGGTAATAGAGAATCAACAACGCTGATTACGTATCTAAAGACCGATTTTCAATCAAGAATAATGATACAGAGATTTCAGGATTTTGAATCATGAAACCCTAGAAATTTTTTGTTCAGTTTTTTCGAGATTTTGATCTCAATAGAAAGATTGAGATGAGGATACTACAGATCTAAGATATGATCGTATTTTGATTGAAAAATTTTAGATAAAAAGAGCGATTTGGGTTTTCAAAACCCTAAAAAAAAAATCTTTCTGAAAATCGATTTCAAATCGAGGACTTGGAGATTTTAATTGAACTAGGAAGATTAGGAAAGATTAAACTTATCTTTTTGACGATTTTTCTCTTCAGATGTAACTGTTGAGATGGTGGTGCTCGAAGAAGGAAGAGAAGAAGACATGGTTGTTTTTCTCTGCAATTGAAAAAGGAAGAGGAGAAAATATATCCGTGGGAGGGAGGAGTTAGGATAAGATAAGCTAGGGTGGAAAAATATTCAAGTACTCGTAGCAGTTACGAAATTTGGGTGGAATAAAATTAGATAGTGTTACCCAGCACACGCTCATTTCGCATGATTTTAACATGCTAGTTACTAATTTGGGCAGTTGCTAATCGGTATAAAATTCGTAACTGGAATGGGACAGTTACTAAATTTTAGTAACTGAAATTTGTGGTTACGAATTAGTAACGGCTATATGTTGGCTACTAATTTTAGTTTCTAATCACTGAATATGGTGTAGTGTAATACAGCTGGGATTGTGTTTATTACGGTCAGGAAACACATACACGGTTGGGAAAACCTATACGTAATACTAAAATTACTAAAAACATATGTACACAGGAGAACATACAGCTAGGAATATCCAGCCGTATATGAATGGTTACGGCTAGGAAGGATCCATCTCGTACAAGTCGATCTAATTACGGCCGGGAGTTCTTACATTTCCCAACCGTGTAATTTATATACGACTGGGAAATCGACATTTCCCAACCGTTTATCTAAATTACGGCTAGAAATACAAGAACTCCCAGCCGTAAGCATTTTCAGAAATCGTTTTTCCAGACCTAAAATTTTCGAAACTAACTGATTAAGCAACGGAACGCTTAAATAAAGACTGGTTTTTGAATTCATACCTTATTCTTTGTCATAACGAGAGATGCGGCTTCTGGAACTTCTGCATTCACTGGCACTTGATCTTCACTTTCATCTTCAGGGGATGAACTTGGTTTATCTTCTTTAGTCGGAGGTTGATTCGACTGGGATTGACCTAGATTTTCCTTCTTCTTCATGGTTTTATAGAATGAGTCTAATCGATGACGATTTTTTTTTTTGAATCGACGATTAATCGTTGAATCAATGGAAGAAGAAAATAAGAAAAGGAAAGAAGAAGAAAAGAAGAAGAAGAATAATATGGGGACGGTTAATTGGGTTTTAAAAGGCGTCAGTTTTTTTTTTTTTAATTAATAAGGTAGTTAATGAGGGGGTAAAAAGGGAATTAATTAAAATTATGGAGGGTATTTTAGATATTTTATACATATGTGATCTCCCCTATAATATTTAGACTCCACTTAGCAAAATAGCCCCAATAATAGCCTTCTTACTTAAGGTTGTAACAAGTTATTTTCTAAGATATCGTTCGGCAAGTTAAATTTGGACGCATAAATTTCCATCCCTTATTCCAGAGTAGCTTGAATGATGGTTAGAAATCTTAGGATACAAACAGTTTCCTCTTTATGAATCTTCATGAGTTCATGGCTTAGTTATGCAATATGGCCACCAAATAATCACCTGAGGTTGACATAATTCCGGCCTGCACTTTTGAACGACGGTTGTTCTTATTAGTCCATTCAATGCTACTGTTGGCACCCCAGGGTGGGCCCACTCACTTACTTTCCGTTCCCCACGTGTACCCTCCTAACCTCTTGAATGTGTCTTTCAATATGGGGCCCACTCTTGTTGGATCTGATGTCATAATCAGTCAGCTGATTGCAACAATCATTTAATCTTTTTCTGACAAAACAAAATAAAGTCCTCTTGAATTCCGTTCGAATAAATCGGAAAAAGCTAACTGCGGACCAATGGTAGTGTACCAATGGTGGATCATCAAAATATAGCCATTGGATGTTATTTTAAGGTCCTATCTAGACACTAAATACCCATCCCTATCAAATCCTGTGGGTGGAGGAGAAGTGGACCAAATTTAGTCCACCTCTTATGGTCCGCCCCTAGGAAGGTCCGAATAAATCAGCCCTTTTTAATTATGATATCATTTAAATATTCTAATCAATTAATTAATGAGAAAAAATAATTTGTTCTTTAATATCAATGGTTTGAAACAATTCTAACATCAATTCCTGTGGGCTCATAAACTTTTCTTTTTCCTAAAAGTTATAAATATTTCCATAATTTCGTACATTTTGGAGATCACTCATCAACTTAACTCACCACCCACTCCCTTCAATTAATCAATCAGAAAACCAAAAATTCCATTTCATCAATCATCATGTTGGTCACTACCAAAACAACTTCATCTTCTACTAGTGATGAGCTTATTCAGTATTCTAATCCAATTCACGAGATCAAAATTCAGCATGATCATGAGTTCATGAACATTAGTCCTACTAATCATAATCATAATTTAATGGAGTCTAGAATTCTATCCCCAAGGTACTCAGAAAATGGCACTGGTGTTATCGGTGGTGTTGGTGGTGGTGGTGTTGGTTTGGGTATTGTTGCTGCACTTGACAACTTGGGTTGCACGGCGAACAAAGAGAAAACGGTGACGAAACTCACCTGCAGTACTAATCGGTCCAATCCGATCGCCATTTCGACTATTAACAAGTATACTAATGGTAAAAAACCGAAAGGATGTGAAGGTTTAGGAAGTGTAGAGATGGCTATTAGTACTACTACTGCCGCGGCAGCTAGTGTAAGATCGATGTATTGTGATGGAGGTATCCAAGATATGAGAAATCAAAGATTAAACAAATGGAGACAAGTTGGTGTGTTTTATGAATCTCCGTCACCGGTATTTTACAATACGAGCGCCGTTACCAGAGATTATCCGCCGTCGGATTTTCTTAGTTCATGTTATTTGTGTAGGAAAATGCTACACGGAAAAGATATATACATGTACAGGTACAAATTTTAATTTGCTCATAATTATCTTGGTTTGATTAGTTTAGTTTCTTATGGGTCTTAATCATGGTTTTGCAGAGGAGAAAAAGCATTTTGTAGTACAGAATGCCGGTACCAACAAATAGCCGCCGATGAACGTAAAGATAAGAAGCGTCCTCGTCGCAGAAATGAAGTTTCGAGATCATCTTTCAATGGATCATCATCGGCCGGTGGCTCACCTTACTTGGAGGATCATCTTTTCTCTCCTGGAATAATGGCTATATGATTTTTATGCAACACACACTGAAAGACTACCGGTTTAACAGAAGATGGTTACGGCCTCGCTGGATATAGGATTATGGTGCAGAACAGTATAATTAATGTTGATGTATGGTCTTCGCTTTGGTCAGGAAGCAGTGAAAGAAAGTTTTGGTAATGGTTGGATTGATGAAAATATACAGCTTGATAGTGTTTGTTAATTGCTAATAATCAAGTCTACTCTGAAGTCCGAACTTGCTGTTTAAGAGGTTGTAAAAAACTCACCACTCGTCTTGATAATCTATGCATCTTCAGCTTCATACTCTCTTTTTCGATTGAATTTACATGTAATTAAGTCTAGTTTCGATATTGACTAAAACATAGGAGACAGACAAAAAGAAGAGGAAATTAACAACTCATATCACAGTACTACTATGAAAGGAAAAAACCCATATAAGATCACCCAACCAGGGAACAGAAACTACCAATTAACCCAGATATGTAGTTATCAATCCCTATAAGGAAATGTAAAAATCTACTACACACGATATATCCATACAAACGGTAAAAACATCACTTCATACATCGATAGACAAACACCATAACTTAGTCCGGGATAAAAACCAGCTTAAATATATCTAAATTAGCATAAAACCTGGATTCAACTGCAACTGCAGCAAAACAAGAATCCGAGATATAAAATGCCTAGCGGGGAATCGTTTACTGGTAATACATGAGTTGTTGGGCAGCAGCAACATTCGAATATCCACCATCATACATTACCTGGCTTCCTCCCATGCCCATTTGTGCGTGTTTAAGAGCGTGCTGCCCTTGATGATGGTGGTGGTGCATTAGGGCGGCTTGGGGGCCACTCATCTTGCTCATTGCCAGCTGTCTTTCATATGCCAACAAGTCGGCAGTTGAGAGACTGGGATAGGGAGAAACAGCAGCAATAGCGGGAGGAGGGAGAGGGGTGGAAATTGTTCCTGGTGGAGTGGGTTTGCTCCCCCATGAGCACTGCAACAGAGATGGAAACAAGCAGGTTAGGACGAAAAACACGGAACGTGAAGGTCAAGGGTTGCCTATCATCGCGAGGAAATTGACAAGGACATAATAAGAATGAACTTCATTGCTTAGTTAATCTTTGTTTATATAAAACATTGAAGAAAGCTAATTAGGAGTTTCAGATGGTGACACTAACCTTAATCGTCTTGCCATAGAGCATGTTAGCGTTGCCCATCTGAATCCCCATAGCTGCTTCTTCGTGGGTACTGTATCTCACAAAACCAAACCCTTTATCTCGTTGGACACGAACTTCTTCAAGTACTCCAGCTCCAAGAGCATGAAAAAAGCGGTGGAGATCAAGCTGGGTAACCTGCAGAATAATAATACGTATGAAAATAAATAAACAAATAAGGTCAACTCAAAAACAGTCAAGGAAACTTGGAGCCTTTAAAAGTACAGGGCAGACTGGTTCTTACCTCGGGAGCAAGGTTGCCCACATAAACTGTGGTGTATTGTGGGTTATTTTCAGGAGCTTCTTCCTTCTTCATCTCTTGACCATCATCTGCACAGGAAAAAAAAATAGTATGTTAAAATGTCAGCAATTACTTCCTTGCATGCCATCTTATAGATTAACCCACCTGAAGTTCCATTCGAGAGTTCTGCCATGCTTTTAGAATCAAAGTTCTGTTTATCATCGTTGATACCAGCACCTTTTGTTGCCCAGTTACACCGTATCTGTCTGCTGCCAAGCCACTTTCCTGCACATTGCACAAAGTACAGCAACACTGTCAGATCTCAAACATACTGACAGAATCGGAGCAATGAAAAGTAAGATTTATATAAAAATATAGTAATTTCCATACAATTGTGCTAGAATGCAGAAAATCATAGTACATGCATGTGCAGTGCGCCATCAGTTTTTTAAAATGCTGAAGTGGGATAACATGGTGATACTGGTGTCATGGACACATATAAACAGGCGACATCGTGTTATATCCGTAAGATCAGTTTTCAATAACAAAATGAGAACTGAAGAAAAGCACCATAACAAATAACCAGTTTAGAACACAACAGAGGTCAAAAACACCAGTGTTAAAGTTAGACTTGAACTGACACAAGTAGCAAGTGCTAATAGGTTGAAATAACGAAATTCACTTACCAGTCAAATCATTTATTGCACTTTGGGCTTCCTGAGGAAGATCATCATCCAAGCATAGAAATTAAACCAAAAACAACACACCATGAGCATGTCCCCAAAAATACAATGCACAAGGAAACAAAACAAGGATTAAGCTCAGTAACGTCAATAACCTGTTCATTCCTAAAAGACACAAAACCAAACCCTCTTGAACGCCCAGTCTTCTGATCCCACATAACTCTTGCATCTCTGCAACCACCAAAAAGTAATGGAGGAACCTTGTAAAATCTATATAAAAACACACAGAACAAATACAGGACAAAGGAAAAAAAGGACTCACGAACAACTAGAATAAACCGAGAAGCACGCAAATAGGGTAGCATCTGTAACCTCAGGGCTAAGATCACCAACAAAAATATTGAAGTGACCTGCAAAGCAAAATAATGTCATACGGATCAGTGAAAAGACTACAATAAAGATACCAACGAACATATATCTAGGGAGTATCGTATCACCTGAAGTGTCCTCTCTCTGACCACTGGCATAGGCCCAGTTTACCTTAATAGGTTGCCCAAACCTGAAATTCCCGGTTCACAATTCAGAGTTAGAGAGCAGTAGGATAGACAAAACTAAATAAAAAATAAAAATCCACTTACAAATGCCTCCCGTTTAGACTCAAAATAGCAAGTGCAGCAGATCTACGGTCGAAGTAGTCAACAAACCCATACGAGGACTGCAGAAAAGTAACAGTAACAAAAAGATCAGCAATCATACTAGTTTTTGGATTGATAAAACTCAATTAGACAGAAAACCATGAATGAAATGAATTGCCACAACCGAACTCCTTGAAAGCTAAGTCCACGGCTTATATAAAACACCCTCCAAGCACATTGATGTCATGAGAAGAATAAGCTAAAACTAGCTATACAAACTCAAATAGAGGATACGTGGTCTGATACTAGTACAATGAAAACAGACCTTTTCTTTCCTGATGAGCTTGCATCCTTCAAGGGGACCAGTGCTTGCGAAAACCTCTTGTAGAAGTGGTTCTGTAACCTGAAAGTGAATGTTGCCCACATACCTACATTTTTTTCACAAAACGTAAAACTATGCTGTTAAAATAAATTTTTAGAAAATCTCTCACAAACATAGATTTGGAAAACTGATGAGACGGAAATTCCTAGAAGAAACACCAATCTAAAAACTGTTATGTATCATATCAGTTGTTCCTATCAGTATCAGTGTAATAGCTACGGGCAAATCAAAAATGAAAAAGAAAAAAAAAAAGTGTCCTAACAACACTCACACACTGCGGCATGTACTCGAATCAAAACCAGGAGGTAGATTTCCACTTGGGATTGGCTCTATCTGCAAAAATCAAAATGTAAAAAAAGACGAAAAAAAGAAAAATTACCCCTAAATCAATAGAAATCTCTCTAGTCTAATTATCAAAATTTAACATCAAAACCAAAACCAAAAATTGAGCAACCTAACCCAATCACTCACTAAAGTTCAGCTCTTTGTCATCAGCAGGATATGATCTTAAGAAACCAAAACAGCAATGCTGCCCACTGGCTAACTAAGTAAAACCCTCTAAAAGGAACCATTTTTATTGACTCTTCTACCCTTCCAAGCTCAAAAGGAACAATTTTACTAAAAAAGGAACGATTTTTACTAAATTGAAATTATCAAATCAATCTAACTCAAAACGGAGCCCTTTTTGTTGATTCTTTTAACCTACAAACCCCCAAATCAACCAATTTTATTGATCTTTCCACATACTAAGCTCAAAAAGTACCAATTTTTACCAAAAAAGGAAACAATTTTCACTAAAATTGATATGATCAAATCAACCAGAACTCATAAACTAATACACAAAACCAATCAAACAAAAATGGGTTTGTGGAAAAAACCAAGATAACTTACTGGTGGAGGAGCTAAGAGAGCAGGATGAAACATAGATTGTTGTTGCTGTTGTTGTTGAAGAAGAACTTGTTGCATCAATTGTTGCTGCTGGTGTTGTTGTTGTTGTTTCATCCGCTGTTGATGCTGCATTTTTTCTTCTTAATTTGATGTAGAAATCAAAAAGAGGGATTGAAAATTTGGGGGATTCAATTAGGGTTTTAAGAAAAAAAAAAAAAAAAAGAGGGGAGAAAAAGAGGAGAAGAAGATGAGATTTTAGTCCGACTGGATTTCTTATGGAAAAGAGAAAGTGTGGAAATCCTAGAGATTTGGTATTGTTTCGATCATCGTATAATCCAACGGTTGAGAATGAAAGTCTCAAGGAGTCATTTTGGTTTCCTTCCTTTGAAGTCCAGGGGTACCTATTACCGGGAACCCTAGTTAATAATTCTCCGAATCATTCTCCGAATCATTTGCGAATGTATCCAAATTGACATAATCCGAATAATATTTCCGAACTATTTGAATTTCGAACCTAGTTCGCGGATTATATGGACCTCGCGAATGATTCGCGAACATATCCGAACTGACCGAATCCGAATGATATTTCCGGACTAGAATTCCCATATGTAACTCTCTGACCAGAGTTTTGTTGATTGGTTTTTGTTTGATTTTGTATATACTTTATATTTAAATACAATTATTCAGTTAAATTTTTCTATTGATAGTTGTTTAACCAGTGTTTTATGTGTTGATTTTTGTTTAAATGTCTATAAACTCGTTTTATAATACATTTATGCGATTAAATTGTTTACTTCTTATTAAATAATCACGCTAAAATGTTTTTTTTTCAATCTTATAAATCATATACAAATAAAATTAGTCTCGTAATAAGGTCATAATACTTATCAATTTAACATATATGTAAGCCGAATTTTAAGTGCTGAACTCACATTTATAAAACGAATATGCACGTACGTATGCGTTCGAACTATCATTCAACAACGAACCGTTGACCGGATTTTTGACCGAATCCGACCTATCTCGAATTCGTATAATTCCGTCGTATGACGTCCCAACTCATGCCGTACCAAATTGCTAACTAGACTTTAACCGAAACCGCACCGGTAAAGCGGGCCGTTCTGAATCCTAAAGTTGGACCCATTAACAACTTTGGACCTGGCGGGTAATTACCCGATTAGACCAGAATCTAAACGGGTAATACCCGTCGGGTACCCGCGGGTAATGGGGACCCGGTTATGCATCATTTTATTTATTTTTTTGTTAAAATTATAACTATTTTTCTAGTTTGGGCTTTGATTTTTTTGATTCTTCATTTTTCCTCAGATTTAAGCTTTATTTAGTACATAAATAAATAAATAATAATAAAATAAAATTTTATAAAAGTAACTTAGATTAAAGCCAAAAAGGGAAAGATATCAAGTTTTTGAAGTTTTTTTTATAGTTTTGTTAATACCCAACGGGTACCCGAAACCGACGGGTACCCACAATTTTTAACGGGTCCGGCTCTGGGTCCACAAATTTAAGAATCGGACCCGAATTTTATAAGTAGGGTCCGGGTCCGGGCCTAGTGATACCCGGGAGAACCCGGACCCATTAACACCCCAACTTTGAACAAAATGAGTACAAAAAATACTAATCCATTACTATATGCTCCCTCCGTTCGAAATTAATTGAGCTAGTTGTTGTTTGAACAATTTTTACGGCAAGGAGTATTTTTTTTTTTACAATTATACCCTTATGGATAATAACTAGTCAAACTTAGAAAATGATTTATCTCTTAAACTATACCACAGTTTTTCGTAAACTTTATTTACTGTTGAAAAACATTTTAAAACATTTACATAACGAATATAAACATGATTAAAAGAGTAGTTTTAGAGATATCTCCTTGATTAGTGAAATAACTCAATTATTTATGGGACAAAATCTAAAACCAAATAGCTCAATTAATTTGGGACGGAGGGAGTATAAAGGGAACTCCCTTTGCTGCAGTATTTTTGAAGTTACAAATTGTGTTTCACAATTTTACCCCTATATCTTACCTAAGCAATAAATGGCCTGAAAATATAATGAGGGTACATTAGTAATTTAGGTTGTTTGCAAACAAAATTTTCTGATTAGAGCTAGAAAGGACACCAATTCACGTGCCATTGGTTAGACGGGACCCAGTTTTTTTTGCATGTGCGGTAATCTGGTGACCTTAAAAATAAAAGCCTACAAGGGGCTCCTAGTTTTTGGGTTTGAGGGCTCCTATAGATTCAAATGCCCCAAATGTGGATAGGGGGATATTTCACCCATAACAAAAATACAAAATTATTCTTTAATTATCTTAAATAATTAACCTAAAGTCAAAAACTAAAACTAAACTTAATCCTCTTCTTTTTCGGCATCATTTTTTTCTTTTCTTTTTCCAATGACGATTAATCATCGATTCTCCCTAAGTAATTACTTCAATTGGGTAAGAATCGAAAACCCACCTTTTTTTGGTGCTTTTGATCGCATAAATAGGTTGGATTTGATCAAATTAGGGATTTTGAAATAGTTTCAGAATTATATACGGTTAGGAAATATTGGTTTTACCTACCGTAAATCAATTATACGGTTGGGAAAATATGAACTCCCAACCGTATTTTAACCTGGGTTTTTCTACAGTTGGGAGTTCCAACCGTATATGGTAGTTACGGTTGGAAAAATATAAACTCTCAACCGTATTTTAACCTTGTTTTTTTTTACGGTTTGAAGTCCCCGCTGTATTTGGTGGTTATGGTTGGGAAAATTGGAGACTCCCAACCATATGTTAAATTAAGAAAAAAAAATTGATTTTGATTTTCAAACCCCAACTATAAATTAATCTAACTTTAGTCACTAGTCGTACTTAATTTAATTAATCTAATTATTAGCGCAAACTGATGGAGGATATTACCATTAACAAAATACATAGGGTTAAGGGGTTTTGTTGATTATTATTTCATGACTCTCTATTTTGTCATCTTGTGAGCCCTAAAAACCAAAAGTTTGGAGCCCTTATAATAGATTTCTAAAAATAAGAGCCTTCGAGTTAGATGTCAGATGGTTTGTCTTTTTATTTTCATTTTTCTGATATTTGCGTGCCGGAAAGTCTCAAGGAGATAATCTCACAAAGTCTCACCGAGTTAGATGTCAGATCGGTTGTTTTTTTTTTTTATTTTTCTTAAGTTAAGGGTATGGTGATGGTGAAAATGGGAGATGGAGGACCATGATTTAAAGTGCATATGATTTAAAGTGGGCAGACAGCATGGGTCCGAAGAGGTGATTCATGGGAGGTAAGGAACTCCTGCAATATGACACTTAAAATCACTTCAAAACAAATAACAGCAAGACAAACCAGTAGATTTCATATGATCTTTAAAAGGTAAAATCATTTTTCAAATGCATTATATCACGAATGTGTCAACATCTGGATAATGCACAGAGAAATGAAAAATAACTAAATGCAATACAAGAAACAAATTAGGTATACCACTCTTTGAGGAAAATAGTACTTGTTCGAGTTGCGGCAAGGGGATGGATACTTTTGGCGATCACGCGTTGCACTGTTCTAAAGACATTGGTATCAAATTTCGGCATGATTTAGTGCGAGATGTACTTGCGGATATATGTTTTAAATCTGGAGTTCATATCACCAAAGAAGCTGCATTGGGATTTTTATTAGATAACGACAGAGATCGAAGACCGACAGACGTTCTTGTTCACAGCTGGGAGAACGGTAAGGATGTGTGCTGCGATGTGACAGGTGTCTCACCTTTTACTGGTAGCGGGGTTCGTACTTTTATACCTGGTCAAGCAATCTCCAATGCGGTTACCCGCAAATGCAGGAAATACTTAGACATGTGTTTGGCTCATGGTTACGGTTTTTGTACTTTTGCTTTCACTACCTTAGGCGAACTAAATGATGATGCGGTTGTCCTGTTAAAGAGGCTTAAAAATTATTTGTCAAGTCATACCATGAGCGGCAAAATTGGTAGTTTACTTTTCCACAGGATAGGTGTTGATATTCAGAGGGTGGGAGCTCAGCTTGTTGCTAGGCTCCCGACCAGTTTCTTGTAACTTGTTCTTTGAATGAAATAGAAGCAAACAGTTCATTCTGGAACAAACTATTATTGAACAGTAGTAGCCGCGCATAACCCTGAACTGCAACTAAAGCTAACCAGCGTATTCTTGCACACCGTCCCTAGCTAAGTTGACATACTGACCTCCCACTGTTCACTGACAAGCCCACGGTAGCAAAAACAATTGTGATCACTCAAAACCAGGTATGACAATATAGATCTTCGCTCGACTTCTACCTGCAGAGCTTATAAACCCATTCCAAGACACTCTGATAACCTTATATGAATATGGAATAACCATGTAAATCATCTTGCATCCTTCACTAGCATCCCTATGCATTGCCACAGCTGATTCAAAGTGATATCCTTGGGATAACCTACATAGTGGACAGACAAATCATGTAATCAATCCTGAGATCACATTGAAAGCAAAGTAAATTCAATGTTATGTGGTTTACCATATCCAATTCTGGCGTCATAGACGAATCATTGTTAATTTCCAACCAAAGATTTTTTTGTCTCCATCTCCCCCACCAAATTCTCACACTTGCAGTAACCTAACAAGTTAAAAATCACTAAAAATTTTAGAATGACACCGAGCATAAGCTCAATTGGGACAATTTTATAAGGAAAAAAAACAAGGATACACATTGGACTTACCTTGGAGCTGTCAGAATTAATTTCTGCGAGGTAGGCATCTGAAGATTAAAATGAACCCTTGTTGCAGGCACAGAGAAACAAACTAAACCATATACACACAATATTGGTGATCCCATATTCCTGACAACAAAACATCAAAAGGTATATAGGATTACTAACATTGTGCATATAAGGAATAGAGAAACAAAATAAACCCATTTATACTTTTAAGATCCAAACAAGATTTTCCATTCTCAAAAATAGAATCTAATTGCAAAGATTTCAAATGTTCTCCAAACAACCTTTTCCAATCGATTTCCCAGCTTCTATACAACCATTAGAATAGTATGGAGGTTTATAAGATTTTCAATTGCAGAATTTTGATCCATTGATGTCCTCACATAAAATAATTTTAAGAACATAAAACTTGTTAGAAATTGAAATGTTTTGGAGCTCTTATACCATGTTGAAAATATATATTTTTATTAAGAACTTGGGACACTCGAGTAATATTTGGGGAGTATACGAGCATAATCTAGCAAACATTTGACACTCTAGATTATTTGTTTGTTCTCTAGCTTTTTCTAGAGAATTATTTTCTTAATTTACCCATTACAAATTACATGTTCCAACAAAACTCACCAAGTTTGTTTTATATTTAACCCAATAACTTAAATCAGGTTGTTTGTTTGAAATTGACCTAGTGGTTTGAGAAAAATTTGTAAATCCTGTCATACGACAATTTTAGATTCAGGGAGCTATTTTTAGTCTGAATGATAAACAAAATAAAAAAAGCTTACTCACTTCCTACGAAAAATTTAACTGTAACAAAATGCCGCGCAGCCTGGCCGTAAAGACAGGAAAAAAAAAACATGAGACATTAATTAGCTTTGAGATATATTTCATCTTGCAGAAGTCATCGTAGTACAATGCTAATATCAATGACTGGTGATACCAATGATTTGACATCAAAGCTTGTCAACACCAACTTTTCTGCTGATTAAATTATTAGAAAAAAAATTGTTTCTTCTTTAAACGTGTGAATTCTTAGTTTCAAGAAAAAACATGAAAAATACTCTCAAGCCAGCATTTAGTATTTTGGTGCTTGAGTCAGGAACTCGTCCGCACCCACTTCTTTACCGATTAAATAAATAAAAAAATGTTTCATGTTGGTATTGTTGAATAATTAATTAGTAGTTGTAACATTAGTCATCAAGATTGACTAATGAATTAGTAGTAGTAGGTGGAAGTAGTTGTAGGGTGGCTTGTTTTTCTTCCTCCCTTCCTTATTTTCTTCCTCCCTTTCTTATTTTCTTTGTAGAAGACTTTCTCTTCTCTTGTAACACTATATATATCTCTTTTAGAGATTGATTTATAACATAACAATTATTTTTGAGTTGAACCTTAAGTTTAACATGGTATCAGAGCTCCATGGTGAGTTGAGTGCTTCTTAGTAATAGTGAGTGCTTTGTTACTTCGATTGATCCTTCTTCCGCTGGCTTAAGGTTCTTGTTTTTCTTTATACACTTATTGAAACAAGTAAGTTGTACTACCGATTTTATGATAAACTTGTTATGTTTATGATTGTCCTTTTTAAATCCTACTTAAACTTGTTAATCCATTTATCTTGGACTAAGTAAGTTGTCTTGCTTTTTGTTTAGTACAAACAATTATCATCTTTGATCAATATTTTTTTTTATTGAGTTTGTTTTTCTTAAGCAAACCCATGTTAAGTTTGTTTTCATATATTTGGTTGATTTGTCAAATTTAATTTCTCTGTGCAAGAGAGAAAACTTGATTTGAATTTAAACTCTTACCGTTATTACCGTTATAGGACTTGTTCCTCTTATTCGGCTACTCATATAATTTTTAGCTGCTAGGTAGAATCTAGCCTGTTTGTTTTTCACCCCCCTAAACAGTTGTGTACACAATCAGTTTCATTTGTACCTTTTTTTGGTCATTTAATAAATAAATAAAACGCTTGCCAAGTTTTTCGCGTAAGGCATACTTCAAACAATTCATACTTCATAATTTCTTCTTTAATCGTGATAATGTCTTCCGTTAGACGTTGTGTTTACTGTGGAAGCAATTCACACTTCGTGGAGAAATGTTTCAAGAAAATTGGTTATCCCGATTGGTGGGACGCCTATAAAATACAAATAAAGATCAACCAAAAAGGGGTAGATACATGTACTTCAATGATGACTACGACGACCGATACTCATTCTTCCGTGGTGGAATCTCATTCTTTGGTGAACCCGAACCTCTTCCAGCAATCAAGTAAGGTTGACGTCGCTTTACTTGCTACTGATTCTGGAAAAGATCATGGTTGGATTCTCGACTCTGGTGCTACGGGTCATATGACGTTCGATGCCTCTATTTTGAGAGATCCGTTGCTACTGCGATACAACTATTTCCAACGCCAATGGTGTACCGTATCCGGTTACCGGAGCTTGGAGAGTTGATTTAACACCTTCCTTGTCCTTGGAACACACATTATTGGTTCCTTCTCTTTCAAATAATCTCTTGTCCTGCACAAGTAAATCGCAATTAAATTGTTTAGTACTAATCTATCCCACTTTCGTCTTCTTCGGGATCTCAACAACAGGAGATAATTGGGCGAGGTACTAAGAGAGATGGTTTATATTACATCGACGATGTTTGTGAAGGGAGATCTCTTTCAGTTAAAAGGTCTTCTTGTGCATCTAAGAATCAAATCTTATTGTGGCACCGCCGTTTAGGACATGCTTCTTTTGGATATTTGGAGCACTTGTTTCCTGATTTGTTTAAGTCTTGCAAACTGTCAGACTTTAAATGTGATACTTGCATTCTTGCGAAGAGTCATCGTACTACTTACCCAGATAGTTTCCCAGAGAAGATACGTCCCATTCTATTTGGTTCATTCGATGTCTCTGGGACCTTCTCGATTACCAATTATTATGGATTTCGGTGGTTTGTTATCTTTATCGATGATTGTACTCGTATGACTTGGATCTATTTAATGAAGAATAAAAGTGATGTGGTTGATCGTTTTCAGCATTTCATAAAATGATTCAGACACAATTTTCGGCTAACTTAAAGGTCCTTCGTTCTGATAATGGAGTTGAGTATGTTAATGAAGTATTACAAAGATACTTTGGAGAACATGGAATTATTCATGAAACTAGTTTCCCGTCTACGCCACAACAAAATGGTGTGGCGAAAAGAAAAAATCGCCAGTTACTTGAAATTACGAGGGCATGCTTGATTGGGTCAAATATGAAGCCAAAATTCTGGAAAGAAGCCATTACTAGTGCAGTATATCTTCTTAATCGAGTACCAACAAGTGTTTTAAAATTTCGATTACCGTTGGACAAATTGGCTTCGTTTGTAACAATACCTTCTCATCTTAAGCTTCCTCCACGAGTATTCGGTTGTGTTGTTTTTTTACATCTGCAGAAACATCTACGTACAAAGCTAGATCCTTGTGCTATCAAATGTTTTTTTATTGGTTATCATCCATTCCAGAAGGGTTATAGGTGTTATCATCCTCAAAGTCATAAATTTTATGTTACTATGGATGTCACCTTTTCTGAGCACGAAATGTTTTACTCATCCGATGTATCTGATTCTCCTCTTCATGGAGAGAGTGTTATTGAAGAGTTGAATTGGATGGATTTGTTTCCGACTAATAGTGAAATTAATATGACAACAAATGAAACAAGCATAAGTACACATCAAACTGTCGTAGTTCAAGAATTGATGATATACAAGTCATGGAGCCGGTTCAAGAGTTCGATATTCCATGTTGCCAAGAAATTGACACCCCTGATCTTGAAGCTCCATCTCTCTCTTCATCAACAGTACCTACATCTAATTGTCCTCAAGGTGCCGATGTCCATGAGGTAAGGATAGATTGTTCGATTAATACTAATGATACTTGTGAACTACCTCGACACCGATGGTACCAGTTGCCACCAAGGAGTAATCGTGGAGTTCCACAAGATCGTTTTTCACCTGAAGCAATAAGGAAGGTGAAATACCTATTTCAATTACGTGTCAACTCATAGATTATCAAAAGAGGGAAAAGCGTTTGTCGTCAAATGGCGTATGTTACTATTCCCGAACGATATAAGAAGCACTATCTAATCCGAAATGGGCTGGTCCTATGAAAGAGGAGATGGTGGCACATGAAGAAAATGGTACATGGGATATAGTCTCACTACCAGAAGGAAAGAAACCAGTTGGCTGCAGGTGGGTATATACTATCAAGCATAATCCAGATGGCTCTATTAACATGTATAAAGCAAGACTTGTGGCTAAAGGGTTTACCCATACTTATGGTATTGATTATCAGGAGACGTTTGCTCATGTTGCAAAAATCAACACTATTCGAGTATTATTGTCTTTGGCAGCAAATCTAGGCTAGCCTCTACAACAATATGATGTAAAAAATGCTTTTTTACATGGTGATTTAAATAAGAAGTCTACATGACACTACCTCCAGGTTATAATGCTCCAAACAATGTTAATGTTGTGTGTAAGTTAAAGAAGGATTTATATGGTTTGAAACAATCTCCCAGAGCATGGTTTGGTAGATTTCGCATTGCAATGAAGAAGTTTGGGTATATACAAAGTAATGCTGATCATACCTTGTTCCTTAAAAGAGTAGGTGACAAGGTAACTGCTCTTATTATCTATGTAGATGATATGGTGGTAATAGGAAATGACCCTGAAGAGATGAGTAATCTGAAGAATTGCTTGTGTTCTGAGTTTGATATGAAAGATTTGGGTGGACTTAAGTACTTCTTGGGTATTGAAGTTAATCGATCCAGAAAGGGAATTTTCTTGTGTCAGCGAAAATATGTGATTGATTTGTTGAAGGAAACTGGTATGACTGGTTGTATGCCAATCGGGTCTCCTATGGAACAAAATCATGGTCTTGAAGAATGTTCTGATCAAATACCAGCAGACAAAGGACAATACCAGAGGTTAGTTGGTCGCTTGATTTATCTTTCTCATACAAGGCCAGATATTTCTTATGTTGTAAGTGTTGTAAGCAGATTTATGCATAATCCGGGTCAGCAACACATGGATGCAGTCACCAGGATACTAAGATATTTGAAGTCCGAACCAGGCAGAGGTTTGATGTTTTCAAAACATGGACATCTTGATGTATCAGGTTACACTGACTCAGATTGGGGAGGCAAAGGCGATAGGAGAAGATCGACATCTGGGTATGTTACCTTCGTCAGGGGAACTTAGTAACTTGGAAGTCTAAGAAACAACAAGTTGTTTCCTTGTCAAGTCTTTGAGCGAATATAGATCAATGGTAAAAGGCATTTGTGAATTATTATGGTTGAAAAGGCTTATGGGAGAGCTTTGGTTCCCATCTGAAAAACCTATGAAGTTGTTTTGTGATAATCAGTCAGCAATCAAAATTGCAGAGAATCCCAACATGATCAAACGAAACACGTGAAATTGATAGGAACTTCATTTATGAGAAACTTGAAGAAAAAATTATTGAAGTACCATATGTCCGAACAACACAAAAAGCTGGCGGATATTCGACTAAGGCCGTATCAAATAAAATATTTAACGATTCATTGTCAAGTTGGGCATCTGCACATATATGCACCACCTTGAGGGGAGTGTTGAATAATTAATTAGTAGTTGTAACATTAGTCATCAAGATTGACTAATGAATTAGTAGTAGTAGGTGTAAGTAGTTGTAGGGTGGCTTGTAGGATGGCTTGTTTTTCTTCCTCCCTTCCTTATTTTCTTCCTCCCTTTCTTATTTTCTTCCTCCTTTCTTATTTTCTTTGTAGAAGACTTTCTCTTCTCTTGTAACACTATATATATCTCTTTTAGAGATTGATTTATAACATCACAATTATTTTTGAGTTGAACCTTAAGTTTAACACATACTACCGTATGAGAGAGTAATACACACAAGCCGACGTCGTGATGGAAGAGTCAGTTGATGCCATGACGCAAAAGATGATGATGTCGTAATCTGAAATGTTGTTGCATACTTGACAACAACCAAAGTTGACCAAGATGACGAGAGGAATGATGACCCGAAGTACTTTCAAAGCTTAATTAGATGATAGCTTCGACCAATACAAAGTCGTAGAACGACCGCCGCTAACAAAGAAATAGCCATCCCCAAGACAAATGACGATGGCTTAACTACTCACCCTAACCTCCCGAAAGTATACTACAATTAAGTCGATACACCTTTGATATGAGCGTACACAAAAAGCCGCCACTCACCGGTGATTTTGAGTTTTCAAGCAACTTGAGCGAGAATATGGAAAGTCAACACGAAGAGTCTCACATATTAGCAAGAAAGGGTAAGATACATTTTTCGTGCCGGCGTTTCGCAGTTCCGTAAAGAAAAGGGCGAGAAAGAGAGTGAACCGAAGGCAACAGGTGATAAAGAGCCCACGCTATCCAACAAGGGGAAATACTTCTCATTACCCCTTACTAAGGGAAAAAATAATTAAGTATTACTCTTATACTTCATACTTCTTATTTGGGTATATTACATACTCATTAGTGGTCAAGTACTTTTATACTACAAGAAGCGATACCCCTTATTTCTAGTACTTCATACTTCTTAAAGAATTAATACTCCAAATATCAATAACGCTGCCATTAAGTCTTAAGCAAACTCCTCTATAAAGGGGGCAAGCACACAACCAAGTACGAAAAGTTAATATCCCATATAACCACAATGTGGTCCTACTGAAGATGATGCTAAGATTCCATCAAACTATGATATGTTCGCTAATATTCGGCATACCTAAAGCTTCTACCGATAGGTGTTGTAAAATACTTCCAACTTGACACCAGACGAGGCCAAACAAGCCCCGAGAATACTTGTACCAATACGAAAGGGTAAGGTATATTTTGGTTTTTATGTGGACGTTTAATTTTGTAAAGAATAGGGGCAAGTATTAATACTTTGTCGTAATATATTCTTCACAAAAATTCTTCCACAAAGTAGGCGAAGCCATGTCCGCGAAGGGTCATGGCGAGAAGATTTGATGTAACCATGTCCGCGAAGGGGCATGGCCGGCGGCGATACAATGACAAACAAGGTGGAAGTGATTTTTCTCAAGGTTGTTCACCAACAACCCTCAAGAAAAGGGGAAATTGTGTACACCAAAAATAACCCCACATGGGCGGAGATTACGAGCCGAAGATGGACGCAATGATACAACCTTTTTGCAGATCGGGTTCCGAGTCTCGCTGTAAAAACTAATCTAAGGATAGTTTAGTAAAATACTTACTAACCACTCACCCTATATAAAGAAACATTATTAGGTTAGAAGGGGGATCAGACCAACCTCCTTTCTCCTCTACTCTTCTCACAAAACTCCATCTCTGATGGAGCTTCATCACTTTGTAATGAAACCAATACTTAATAAAACTTACACTATCATTACCTCGATGTAGGAAATGCCGAACCACATAAATCACTTGTGTTGATGTCTTCTTACTCTTATTGCATTCTATATTTGGCATATGATTCTTGTTTTCATTCAATTTGTTTACTGTTTTGTTGTTTCAATCAATTTTTTATGGAAGCAACATTTTTTTGTTCACACATCTCAGTAGCTCATTAACGATTTTCAAATTGTACTGACAACTATCTGGTTGGAAGTCTTCCAATTACATTTTAGTATGGTTCCGCAGACTTAAAAATAAAAGGGTTCATCACCTCGTATACATTATTACCTCACCAAAACTATGGGGCGTAACGACGGATAGGTATGCTATGTTAATTAAAAGAACATTTACATCCATCTCCTGAATGCAAATATGGGTTGAACAGTTGAACAATACAATTGGGTATCCAAAATTCATACCTATTCTCAAAATAAAATATTCAAATAAGAAAAATACCTTTGTTGCTGACTATGCGAGGATTGTGATCTGCATGGTGGGGTGATTCAGCAGCACCCTAGGACATCCAAGAGGGAAAATTCAAATAACAGGCATAATGTGGAAATTTAAAGTCCGAAAAACAAAGTTTTCGAATCATTTTTCTCTTAGATTCGTCACCACGAGGTAATCCAGGTTGGTGGAATTTGATAGCATTTGTCCAAAAAAAAAAAACTCATCCTTGCGTACGGGGAGGTGTGGTCTTAAATGATGTTGTATAAGAAAATAAAGAAAACATTGAGAAATAAAGATAATGTCAAGGACTACATGAAACAACGACATCGTATGGTTGGAAGATCACTTGATCTTCCAAGCAACAACTGAGATCATTACATTACTTACACCATGGGGTGACATCACATTACAACAACTTATAAAATGTTGTTTGGTTGTAAGCGATGAATAAATAAGATAAATACACCATTGAGCATATCCTTTTATGTCTAGCAAATAAAGGTAATTCGACTCAAGCTATGAAGTGTAAGATGAAATTAACAATTGAAGTAACGTTAAAATTTAAGGAACACCAAATTGATCACCAATTACCTTTAGGGATGACTCAATTCCAAGACTGGAAGCATAGGATATTAAAACTGATATGAAAGAAACACCATTGAACCTATCCCCTTCTATTTGCGAACTTTTGATCAAAACCAAGACCTAAATACTCTATAAAACCAAAAGTCCATACCTTAATCGGTCGATCAGTCGTCGTCAATTCAATGAAAGATATAAACTGGATTGCATGTGCACAGTGTATACTGTCATGTTGTATTGCAACCCAAGTCTAAGATAAGGAACTCAATGTTACGAATCATCAAATCTAAGTAAATTCATTCCTGAACTGTACAAATTAGCAAAAATAAAATCACATGCACAAATATAGCACTATGATTCAAGACATAACATGTATCCCTACTTTTCTGGACCCCAAAGAATTCATCACCGAGTATATGAACTGTCTGATACATCCCCTTTCATGTTGGAGATTTAGCACACTGTAGTGAACTCACTACAAATTGGGTAATCAGTGATAGTTTGAATCAAGGATAGAGATGATTTGGGATAGATAGAGGGTTAGAGAAAAATTATATGAATTAAGAGAAGAATTAGACGAATTAAGGGGAAAATAAGAAGACATTGATAGATATAGTTACAGAAGGATTTAATGAAGCAAAAAGATGAAGTTTTACATTTTCATTAGATAATTCTCAAAGGCATACAACAGTCCATATAAGCTGGAAAACACACTATCGTCGCGGCATAACACGAGCCACTTCACGTGACACTCTAATATTACTAAGGCCACCCTTAACTATCCTGGATGCCCCCATAGTCATGACAACTAATGACTTCTCCAAATCATCCTTGTCCTCATGATGAGATTAAGGAAGCACAAAAATTGGAGTGACGGCGCCTGGTGGACGATAGATAGTAGTTGCTGTACACCCCAGACACAAAAGAAACCCATTATGCTCAATGTCAAGACCAGTAAACCACTGTCCAGCATGGTGTGCACCCCTAGCAACACCTCTAAAACAGCGATATCGTCCAAAGTTCTCTTACATTCAGAAGAAGCACTTAAAAAGCAAAGGGATTCCACCTGTAACTGATGTGCAAGAACTTTAGTAACGGCCCCTCATCACACCCATGAGTACCACGAAAAACATAGTGGCAGAGAAATTAGTCTGTAATGGGTTTGCGCATTCATAAGGACTAGGACCTAGTAATCTGCACTGCTGCCTCTCACTGAGAAGAAATTCAGATGCTTCAAGATCAGTGGTGTGTATTTTGACGAATTCCCAGCTGCTATCATGGAGTACTTATTTCTGCTTTCATGTTTCTACATTCAAGGATAATTACTGCCACCCCCGACTTAGAAGGACACCCACAATAGCATAGTTAGATAACTCAATTAGTTCCTTGAAAGAAGTCGATAACCTTTGAAAACATATGAAAAGAATGATAAGCTGGCCTAGAGATGGTTCAGATGCAATATCAAGAACTTGACAATTCAACCCAAAACTACTGTGCTTATAAAGTTTCTTCACTATGTTGTCACTACTGAGCAGTTGTTTGAACTTGTAAGTACGGCCATGTAGCTTGCTTCATTTTCCCTCACTGACATATTATAGGGTATCGAAATATTCAGAGCTTGACTTATGCCCATCTCAGAACCATGATGTTGTATCAACCTTGACCTCTTCCAATTCTCATTGCCAACCATATAAAAACCTGAATTGCACATTCTAATATCATTGTAGCTAATCGAGCTAGGTTCTCCCAGTCTGAACTCAGTGAATATGTAACTATTATCACCTTCCATACTCCATAGTCCTAAAGAGAATACAGTGAACTCAAACACAGATGATAAAACCAAAAGGTTTATTATAGGGTATCGAAATATTATAGGGTATCGAAATATTCAGAGCTTGACTTATGCCCATATCGTAACCTATGATGTTGTATGAACCTTGACCTCTTCCAATTCTCATTTCCAACCATATAAAAACCTGAACTGCACATTCTAATATCATTGTAGCTAATCGAGCTAGGTTCTTCCAGTCTGAACTTAGTGAATATGTAACTATTATCACCTTCCATACTCCATAGTCCTAAAGAGAATACAGTGAACTCAAACACAGATGATAAAACCAAAAGGTTTATCTCCCTTAGACTGATCATCTTCCATACAAAAGGCATATCACTGACTTTGGTGGGTATTTCTATCTTCATGAATTCCTCTCATCTTTTACCATTTGAGCAATTCTAGTAACTATGATAATCAACTGACCATACAGTTCTGGTGCACTACCAAACTCACTTTTCCTTTGTCATTTGCAGTATCAAAGTAAACCAAAGAATATAATATGGCTTTACGACATTTCATTAACCAGGTCACAGCCTTATCCATTTACTACAAATTCAAACACATTCGATATTTCAAACACGAGAAGTAGATGGTACCCAACTTTAAAAAGGAGATCATTAGAAAATTTGCCCTCACAAGCATCCATGAAAATCAACCCATTACTAACAAACAAGTAAGACGTAATATTTAATTTGGAAGTATTTTGTCGCATAAGGAGAATGCCTCTTAATATGTTTTATTTCTTTACCACGATCAAATATGAGTCGACAATATTCAGCAGTGGGTAAACTTGCACATATAGAAGTAATCGATCTTATGGGTATGAAGAAGTATACCTTGGCGAAAGTGAAAGTATAGTGAGGACATTGTCTAAGAAGCATAATGAGATAATCATCTTTGAAACCCTGACTTCTTGTGTTGCAATGCTTTTCCACATAATGTGCAACTCTTTTACTCATCAACATTTTCTCATAGTCCTCAGTTGTAAGCAATTTCAGCAAGAAATGTGTATCCGACCAACCAAGCAAGTTAACTCCTATCACAAGAGAATTTTCCCAACCAGAAATCATTGTTGGTGAGAGCCCTCAAGTCCCACAATTTGGTTAACAGAATCCTCCCACTCCACAAGACTGCCAGAACCGATTTCCAACTCAATGAAGTCACCACTAGCAGAACATATAGAGTACAATTCACAGTGAACCAGCTTTGAATTCCCACTACTCTGACATAGAACTCAAGCTTAAGATATCCTTCCATGGTCTGATAAACTAGACCGATAACCGATAGAAGCCATAAGATCTAAGTCCAGCACAATACATATAGTGAAGAACATTTGGATATCGATATACCTGCATCCTTTACCTTGAGTAGGAACACTTCCATAATTCACAGATGTAGGCAATGGATAATAATGCAAGAAAATTTCCATTCTTAGAAGCCTATAACAATCTCCAATAATTGTGTTGGTTCCCCTAAGGAAATAGCGAATGAATAACACGAAATTACCAGCAGGATTTAAGAACTGAATCACAGGCATACAACCTAGTTGCTGGAATATCTGTTACTACACAAAGAAGTACCGTGATCCTCACATAACAAAAACATACAATAAAAGAGAACCCAAATGTGCAACACTTGAAATTCAAAGGACCCATGAAGAATGTTAGGCAGCGTATCAATGAGAGAAACTTGAAGATATGTTGAATACCTTCTAATAGAATCTGAAGACTATCCAATGAGTCAAGGTATATGACTGTAATCTCATGAGACAAACTACACTTCAGCTGCAAAATAAGAATTGATTCTTCCACATCTCCAGCTTTTGAACTATCAACTGACAAGCCATTTCAAGAGAAACTATTCTAGCCAACACAAGTTTGCCTCTCTCTGACATTTAAACAAACAATTTCCTCTCACCATGGATTTCAACAGGATTAACACATGAACTAACAATCAAATATATATACTTAAAATATGACTAGTACCCCAAGCTAGAATCTATATATTTACCAATTTTTTATAAGAAATTGATGAAATATTGGCACACTTACCTCGGTCAAATAGCGAACGAGTTTCACCAAAATGAGGACAAACATAATCCACATAGTTTGATAGGTTGTATAGAAACAATAAGACCTTCAAGCATCTAAGGTTTCGATATTCTTTTCAAAATTGTTGAACAAAACTCAGAAAATTTTATTTACCTTATCAATTTTGACTTGAAATAACTTTGAGAACCCAATTAGCTCTGGTTTAGAAACTTCTTCAAATTGTAAGCTCATACCATCAAGTGAATCGTCATCTTCATTTTGGTGCGATGAAGATTGAAATTTGCCCTCAACTGAACTCAAATTACCTGAATTTGGTTTCGATTTGACAACAATTTCATCCTCGATCATCTTTGATTCAGTGAACTCATCTTCAGATAATTGCTGATGAATTGACGCAGTAGTGAAAAGGATTGTTGACAATTTCTTCACTGCCTTGTCCTTGAGCTTCGACACCATATGAAGATTATAATCCCGTCTTACTTTTATTTCTTCATTCATCATAGTACACAGCTCCACCATGGAAGAATTTCCAAGGATCAGAACTTCTCTGATACCACTTGTACTGAACTCACTACAAATTGGGTAATCAGTGACAGTTTGAATCTCTAAGGATAGAGATAATTTGGGATAGATAGAGGAATATAAAGAGTTAGGAAAATAATTAGATGAATTAAGAGAAGAATTAGACGAATTAAGGGGAAAATAAGAAGACATTGAGACAAGAAGTTACAGAAGGATTTAGTGAAGAAGATGAAGTTTTACATTTTCATTAGCTAATTATCAAAGGCATACAACAGTCTTTATATAAGCTGGACAACACACTATCATCGTGCATAACACGAGCCACTTCACGTGACACTCTAAGATTACTAATGCCACCCTTAACCATCCTGGATGCCCCCATAGGGTCATGACACACACCCTACAATGACATGTATATTCAAATAGAGACGTAAGTCAAAATTCAACCTCAAATCTATGTATAATTAAGCCGTAAAAAAATTATATACTTCCCCTTGATATATATATCAAGACAACCTACATATATGAAGATATATGCATCGTAATCTCTAAGTTCAGCTGCTAGGTTTAGCACCTGTTATTACAATATCAATTGAAAGAATGAAAGTCATCTCAGCGTAACAAAAAAAAATCATTCATGGGCTCGTATACATATTACACATTGAATTCCAAAATGCTATGGAGTATCCTCAAGCAACTGAATGAGTTTAAGTCGCATCTGGTATGCTACCAAAGACTTCCATGATTTAGGTTCAGGCGAAAAATCTGTAATTGCATGATTATATATTACGACCTAAAGAAAGGCTTATTAACAATTACCGATTTCTAACACTAATTCCTAATTTCCTTAATAACCGATTTCCTTTATCAGTCAATCACCGATTTCCTTTTAACAGAAATCCTTTATTGCATGTGAACGTTTTTTTTTTTCCTTTTTTTATTTATTTAACGATTTGGACGGAAGTTTTGTCCACCCTTATTAAAGTACAGTTAAGTATAGGTGTAAATGCGGTGTAACTAAATAATTCAAGTTTAAATTCTAACATAAGTATTGTCTACCTACTTTTTTGTCAACACCGTTACTAACGAACAATTAAGTAGCTTATGTAAACAAAGTGTAACAAAATTTTAATTATTAAAACCAATAGAGTTACGCCAAGTGTCCTCACCATAGCTTCTACATTAGAAAAGGCCTTTCTAGGCCAATAGGAAGCGAGGGTTTCATCACCGTTTAATGTGAGAGCTTTATTTGTCAAGGCCTTCAAGAGGGAAGATTCACTGGAAAAAACTTTGTTTTTCCAACAAGTACTTCGGGCATCAAAACTAAGGTCTTATAGTGATTATTTCATAAAAGTAACATGTTCATATCTTAAAAGCAGTACCATGTTCATTAAAGTAACATGTTCATATCATAAAACTACAAATTGATGATCATGCTTTTAATCATATAAATGCTACTATCACTAATTAATCATAACAATGATATTAGTTGGGTTCTTACTTATTTTTATGGGAGTCCTTATAGAAATTTCAAATTGTATGACAGGACATTTTCATAAAGTTGATACCACTGTCAACCCGGAAATCGACCAGAGTATGATAGATCTTATCCCTACTCTTTTGTAAATCAAGAGGATAATGAAATGTTGTGTGTCACTCCTCTTGAAAATGAGATAAAAAACCTTGTTTTCAATGGAACCGGACAAGAGTCCTAGGACTAGACGGTTTTCCACCTAACTTTTTCAACAAAAGCTGGGATATAGTTAGAATTGATTTAACAAAAATGGTACAAATATTTTTCATAATCGGAATATTTCTAAAGAAATGAATGCTTCATTCATATCTTTAATTCCTAAAAATTTAAACCCGCGTCCCGGTGGAGTTTAGGCCAATTGCTTTAGCTAATACTTGCTATAAAATTATATCTAAACTCATGGCAGGGAGAATGAAGGGAATGTTGGAAAAACTAATTTCTCCCTACCAGTCTGCCTTCATCCCAGGAAGGAAGATATCTGAAAATATTACTTTGGCTCACGAGATAATACATAAAATGAAAAACTCCAAATCCAAGAAGGGATTTATGGGACTAAAAATTGATATGTCGAAAGCTTTCGACAGAGTAGAATGGGTTTTCTTAATTAAAATCATGGAAAAAATAGGCTTTAACAGTAAATGGTGTAATTTGGTGCACCAATGTATCTCTCGACAACGACTCTAGCGATTGTTAAATGGGTCCCCTACCAATTTTTTAAGCCTACTAGGGGTCTGAGGCAGGGAGATCCCATCTCCCCCTATCTCTTTTTGTTTTACATGGAAGCTTTATCTAGAACGATTTCAAATGCGGAAAACTTGGGGATGATAAAGGGTATAAAGCTAGTCCACACTGCTCCCTCTATAAGCCATTTACATTTCGCTGATGACTGTTTACTTTTCTGCAAGGTGAATGAAAAGACTTGTGAAAGTTTAGTTCAACTTTTTAAAGATTTTAGTATTGCGTCTGGTTAACTAATAAATTTAAACAAGTCAGGGGTCTTCTTTAGCTCTAAGACGGATACAAACATTAGAAGGAGGGTGAAGGATATCTTAGGTGTAACATAACTGATGAGTACCTTGGTTCACCTCTGTTTACAAATAGGTCAAAGGTAGAATGCTTTGAACCCTTAGTGGATAAAATGAGAACTATAATCATAGGATGGAACGGTGGCAATCTAAATAATGCGGGTAAAACTCATTATGATAAAAAATATAGGCACATCGTTGTATGTTTACCAAATGAATTGCTTTAAAATCCCAAATAAAATATGTAACAGATAACAAATCTCCAAAATGGATTATTGGTGGGGGAAAATGAGAAAGGATTAATTGAAAATGGGAAAAAAGGAGTGTGCTTAAAAAATTGGGATTATATTTGTAAAACTTTGGAAAAAGGAGGCTTAGGTATTAAAAATGTTAGGAAATTTAACATTGCTATGATAGCAAAAATGGGCTGGAATTTAAATCAAAACCCGAAATCTCTGTGTGCTACTATTCTGAAAGAGAAGTATTATCCCAATTGTGATGTCCTTCATATAGACATTAAACCAAAAGGAAGAGATAGCTGGATTTGGAAAGGCTTGCTGAATGGTATAGATCAAATCAAAAAATATTGCTACTGGGAAATAGGAAATGGTAAGAATATTGACATCTGGGATGATCTTTGGATCTCAGATACTAAAATACCTATGTAGAGACCAAGTACAAACATTGAGGGCCTAAAGCAAGTGAGTGATCTGATTAATGATCAGAAAACTTGGAATTTGGAAAAATTGGGTAAGTCTTTTAATGAACGAACAATTTCAAAGATAAATAAACTGAAAATTCCAGAGGAAGAGAAATGGGACACTCCTAAATGGACCCTAAACTAGAAAGGTATGTTTACTGTTAAATCTCTTTATAATCATTTAAACTCAGGTGGTTTAGTAGAGAAAAAATGGAGTATGATATGGAATATGAAGACTACTCCTGCAATAAAACAATTCACCTGGAAGGCAGCCCATTCCATACTGCCTAATAGTATGTGAGTGACAGTCGTTTTACCAGATATAGGAACATAGTGTAAACTCTGTAATGAGCATGAATAAACCCTTACACATATGATTTTGCAATGCAACTACGTCTCTCAGGTATGGATGCACTTTAATTTTGATATGAATTTTATTAGGAATGGTACTGTTTCTTTCCATGATTGGTTAACTGATTGCTTTGCAACCCAAAGTGGAGATTATGATATTGATTGGCAGGTGTTATGTAGTACTATTATATGGTTCATATGGAACGTGAGGTGTAAGGTAGCTTTTAAACATGAAAAAAAAATAGTATAGTCGCTGCAAATGATATAATTAGGTTTATAAATAGCTTTAATGTTATAAATAATCCAGGAAATAACATAATGGATGATCTATACTACAATGCAAAAAATGATGATTCTCTTCATATTACTACTACTCGAGAAAATTGGACCCCACATGATGTTATTATAAATGAAAAAGGAGAAATGACTCTCACAATAAACATTGTTGTTCGTGAGGTTACATAACGCGGTAAAAGCTGGAGTTGGATCGACTCTATGTGATCAAGCAGTGCTTGTCAGAAGCTAGAGGATTCTATGTTGATTATACTACCGAGATGAGTTAGAAAAAGAGGGAGCGGATGCGGCCTTCCAATGGGAAAATCGATGGAGCGGACCGCAGAATCTCTTTCGGGAGCGATTGAGAACCAACCCTGTTGTTGTTGATAGGAATGTATGCAAAAGCTCGCCAATAAAGATATACTATCGATAAAGATTTTGGGAACAAAGAAAAATTTGAAATCAATTTCATAGTCCAGGACTTTACTTTAGTAAGGATGACATTATTTGGGCGGCAAGACTTGCTATTTTTTGTAACAAATATATGATCAGACATAACTGGGTTGATCAAAGCCTGTGGGTGATACTGCACTATCTAACCATTCAAGACTGGAATGAATCTGTAATGATGAATAGTTGTTCCAATTATGGAACAAACGTTGTTCTATCTTTAATGCAATGAGGTTGTCCTCTTTTATAAAAAAATAAAAAATAAAAGTAGTACCATGTTCCTTCTTATCTGAAAAAGAAGAAGCGACATTGTACTTTAAAACCATATTTGACAAGTCTCTTGATTACATAGGTCAGCCAGCACATGTTCCTGCTTCTCTTGGAAAAAAGAAGGCGACATTGTACCTTAAAACCATATTTGACAAGTCACTTGATTACATGGGTCAACCAACATATTGAACGTAAGGATGTTTGCCGGTCTGTAGTAACTGAAAGGTATTCGTCATTCAATGTAAGCAACTATTAGAATATGGACATCCAACTCAAAACCAATTGGAAATGAATGGAGTGACCCCTTCATCATATTTTCCTTGTCAATGTGATTATATCCACTAGCAAATGCTTTGGAAAAAAAAACCATTTTTATCTGTTTGAGACAACTGACGCACAAAGCTTTGTATTCTTACTTACATGAGTATATTATTAATAAATGATCCATCAATTCAGAAGATATCATTAATTCTCATAATGCAAATCCTAACTATCATATTTTCCTTGTCTTCTGTTGGAGATTCGGTTTGATGGAAAGGGGGGTGATGGAGCTCGAGAAAATCAAGGAGAAAAAATCTTTTCTTGAAGCACTGACCGGGAAAAAATGGGCTCTTGAATTATAATTCCAAAAGTTCACAGGAAATTGTAAACGGGGTGTGTCTAAGAATAAATTAAAAAAGTGAATTGAAGAGCTTAAATGGTAAAAATCTCAAGTAGATATAACAAAACTTGATATGGCAACAATGGATTACAAAACTTAAGCAGATATAACCATTGGATCTCCAAACTTTAAAATTTCACCATTAGATCTCACAAATAGAATTCAGTTTGAACTATTGTTATTATTCGTTAGATCATTAGACTTCCTTTTTCTTATCAGCCGCTAGATATTAAAGAAGTGGCATAAAGAATATTTACAGGGACATAAGAGTAAATGCACTTTTTGTATATTTAAAAACCTCATATCTTTTAAACTACACGTCGGATTTTTGTAAATTTTATATATTTGGAAATCCCTTTAAATTATCTATGCACTGAGCACAAATAATGATATTAAATTTTTGTTTTTTAATTTTTTCTATATTTCTCCAAATTTATATGTTTTTTCTTAAAAGTTAGACATGGCTTAAAATTAGACATAATTTAAAAATAAATTAAAAAAATCTTCAAAAAAAAAAATGATTGATTCAATGATTGATTGATTCTTAAGTACAAAAGAACGACTAATTTTAAAATAAAAAAATATGGTATAGAATCACCACCAAATTATTTGCAAAGTAGGAAAATAACATCGCCGACGTGCAACGCACGTGCTCACTACTTGTAAAAATAAAAATAATTGGGATTGTCCAACACTAAGACGTTTGTGAAACTAATTTAAGTAGAACGTAACACGTGTTACGCACCGAGACCGGTTGGAATTGCTGATTTGGTGTGGCGGGTATTCGCCCCGTGCCCGTGGACCAGATATATTGATTTTTTTGTTAGTTAGTAGATTTTTTTTTTCTTCATTGATAGGAAGGTTAGATACACTTTGGTAGCCAATACACTGTGGAAATATCTAATTTATGGAATCAAAATAGAGGAAGGACCCTTCACACTTTTATTCTCACATTGTCTCACACGTTGGATGTTATTGTTGTGAATAAAAACCAAACCTTAACGGATTTGAAGCTAATATCCTGGGATCATGTTCCTTTTACCAAGTTCTACATGCCTACCAAAAATGAGCACATTCCGAAATACAAACCTCACAATCTATCGATATTAATTTCAATGACAAAAAATCAGTTAGTTTTCAACGGCTCATTTTCAAAGTAGTATATGGTAATATTATACGTCTCGAAATACACTAATCTTCGATAGGAAGTCAAGCTTTGTAAGAGGAACATATCCTTCAAATCTGTTACGGTGTGGTTTTTATTCGCAAAAATAATGTCCAACCTCACATCCGGTCACCCTCTTTTCTTAACAATAATGACAATGTACAAAACCCTCTAAATGGGACTGTTCAAACACAAATCCTTTCTAAGTGTCATGTGGTAGCTTAGTACGAACAGGGGTGTATCTATCTCTTGTATGGGTGCCTTTATCTTTTATCCTTTAGCCACTAGGCTTCCTACACGTGTCGTGTGGGGATTGTTTACTGCTTTTGTGAATTGCCCTATTAATGTTGTCGGTAGGGCCGATGTGTAAGCAAGCTATTGATTAAGAACTTATTCACAGGCTGATTTTCGGATCAGAGTTACCAATTTCGATATTTTATGTGTGTCAATTTGTTCAATACAGAACACTAAGCTACAAAAATTTACTACAGTTTACAACAAAACAAAATAAAATGTAACAACAAGAACTTTATAATATAAATTATCATAGTGCCAATTTATTAGCCAAACGGCCCCATACCATTACATTTAAAATATATTAGTTCTCAAATATATGAGCTTATGCACTTTTAAGAAGATAATAAGATCAACTGAATGAAAACTTGCGAAATCTTCTTTGAGAATATACAATAAAGGAAAGGGAAGACAATGAAAAAAATGCAATTGATAACGTGTCGATAATAGCATTCTAAATTTTTAATTGTGCACCCTTCTCTATACATGAAATATTAAACTTGAAAGGCTTACATTGCCGCCTAATTAGCCTTCTCTCGTAACTTTGTTGAAGTTAGGCACATCTTTAATGCTTTACCGACGCCACAAATGCAAGCAAAACAAATAAATATATCATGGGAATATCAAACCTATGCAAGCAAAACAATAATGATAATGATAATAAATATAAAATTTTCTCATTATAATTTTAAACACACCTTTATGGGAAGAAATAATTATTTTTATTCACGGCAAAGGAGCAAAAACAAAAAACTGTAATCCAATTATAAAGTGTGAGTTTTAAATAAGGGTCATATGAAAAAAGACATGTATAATCTATCTTGTTAAACTGAATTTGGTTTGTAAATTGCGGTTTTGTGTTTATCTTTCTTATATACTAATATGCAAATTAAGACGCATTAAACGAATTTGTTTTATTTCCATTAGTATTAGTTTTTAGTGTAGGATTTTAATTTTTGTTTGATTTTGATGTCGTTTGACATTTTTGTTCGCCTTTGGGGCGATTATATTTTTCACTTTTGTGCGATTTTGTCTTCATCTTTATGGTGATTCTCTCTCCATTTCCAAGGTGACCGTTTCTAGGAATTTTGATTGGTATGTGGTTTGTTATTTTGGATTATTTAAGAACATCAATGATTCAACTCGGCAGCGCTGTGATTAAACCTTTCATCCAAGAGATTTAGAATCCTATTCGTTTCAAACAATGGTTAGAACAAATTACTTCTCTATTTTAAGCATCTCTTTAAGAAGACAACTATCCTAAATGGTCGGATTTTTGTTCCAGCTTATGCCATCCTTCTTCCTCCCTACAAAAAATTGGATACTATTGCAGTTCATCATTTTTTATCTTCGCGATTTATTCGTAATTTATATCTTCTTGTTTTATGATTTTCTTGATTATTTTGTAAGCATCCATGTACAATCCTTTTTTTCCATGAAATAGATATTAAATGAGGAAGAAAAAATGCATACTTGCTATCAAATACGATCAAATAATATAATTAATAATTGTCGAATGTTATTTAGAGAAGTTACAACAACATTTATTCAGTCGTTTATTCCATTCATTTGAAAAATAAATGAAAAGATGGAAAAAATTAATAAGTATGCAAACCAAAGCCTAAATAATTTGAACACGGTTTCAAATGATAAATATTAATTCTCATATGATTGACTTATACTTTCATTATTGTGTCTCAGTCCTTGACACTTTGTCTAATCTTTTTTTTTGTGGGAATACGTGGAGCCATTTTTTTAACATCTTTAATATCACTTCTTCTACGTTCTTTTTTGAGATACACAACCATCAAGTTTTCAAAAGCATTCCTCCTATAAACCATCATAAAGCTATCACACGCACTGGTTTAATATGTTGCACTTCTTCTACGTTCTTGTTTGAGCTAATAAAAAAAAACGTTAAATATATGGGGAAACACGCCCGCACATTAATTGGTTTTCGTAGCCTCGTAACATATCAGTAACTATAAGGGATGACATGATTACGAATCACAATAGGAACCATGGGAATAAGTGAATGCCTATTAATGGTTTAGCCTGTAATAGTAAATTAAAGCATCAAACGCATATGAAGTAAATCTAAATGCATGACGACTGTTATCTTATTTCCCTTAAAACTTTGTGCCATGAGACCCATGACTAATTCATGATTAAAATATTTCATATGATAAACTCCACCAACAGTAACTTGGAAAAAACATATTTTTTGGTGGAGCCAATGCATAATGAATCCTACATCAAATCAATTACTACAATATATATCTATAACTCCAATAATAGATATACAACCCCAAACACATCACAAAGAAGGATACCTCCATTCTTTGAAAACTGAAGCATGGAGGAAACATTGATCATATGTCCTTTTAGGTTCCTCTAATGTATATTATGTTTTCTTTTCTCTAAAATATCTGAACGATCTACAAAATAAAAAGTCAAAGCTGCACAAACAACTAATTCAATGAAAAATTTCTCTATGCCTACTTTGGGGTCGCCCGTCAAAATTTTGTTAAAAGTTTCTCCATCCCATGTGATGTCCTCAAATTTCCATCCACTCTGCACTGTAAAGGAATACACCTTGTGAATTTTTATTTCTGCATATTTCTTGCCAGTAGACAAATAAGATGTATGATAACATCATACTCAACGGAAGAAAAATTTGACTCTAAAGTCCAGCTTACTAAGCGTTCATTGTGCAATATTTGACTCTAAAGTAGGACCTGTAGATAAAGCATCCACAACGCTCTTCGAATCTATCCTGATTAAGACTCTATTGATATCCCATTTGACAGCCCACTCCAAACTGTTAGAATATATCCTCCATATACAAGGAAACCATGAAGATATAGTCAAAGATATTCTAGATAATTTTTGGAATATGCTAATTTTTAATGTTTAATATGAACTAATGTGAACAAGGTTTAAAGAAGTCTAGAGTTAGGTAGAGTTTAAAGTATCTAGAATGATCAAAAGAAGTTGGTCAAGTAACATAATGTAAAACATGTGAAAATATGTTAGTGGTCTAAAGTGAGTCAAAAATATAAGGCGTTAGTATTCTCTAGAAAAACTAGAGAAGGTAGTAGTTGGTTTTGTAAGCCTATAAATAGGCATTTGTAGTATCATTTGTAGTCACTCAAATTAGTGAGATTGGGTCCTTAGTAAGTGAGAGTTGAGAACTCTCCTTACGTGAGTTTATGTGTGTGGGGTTTGTAAATCATCTCGTGATTACTTGAAAATCAATATCATTCACCCTACGGTGTTTTGTCAGTGGACGTAGGCGTTAGTGCCGAACCACTTTAATCTCTTGTGTCTTATTTATTTGATTCATCATCTTTATTTACATCTGATCCTTACTCTTATCATAAATCTAATATGGTATCAGAGCCAGACCCCACTCAACGTTACCCGTGTCCATCCGTGTCTCAGTGGTTTCCATACCACCTAGTGTCAGTGTATCAGTGGTTTCCGTACCACTCAGTATCCGCCAGTGTGCATCCGTGGATTCCGTGCCACTCATTCAGTGTATCCCTAGCATGGGCTGCAATCCGTAGGACACAATCCGCGTGCAGCCACAGTTGGCGGGCCGTAATCCGTGTGCTACAATCCGCCTGCCATGCTTCAGGTCCAGGTGTATTCAAACTCGACCCTCTCGAGTTTGAGGGGGGGTGTTAAAATAGTACCGCATCGCCTAAAAACACCCACAACTCTATTCTGTTTACTAAACTCATTTCATAGTTTTACGCCAAGAGCTAAACCATCTTTTTCAACAACAGTTCAAGTTGATCACTTCAAAACATTTCCGTGCTCAACTTGAGGGGGGGTGTTAGAATATATCCTCCATATACAAGGAAACCATGAAGATATAGTCAAAGATATTCTAGATAATTGTTGGAATATGCTAATTTGTAATGTCTAATATGAACTAATGTGAACAAGGTTTAAAGAAGTCTAGAGTTAAGTAGAGTTCAAAGTATCTAGAATGATCAAAAGAAGTTGGTCAATTAACATAATGTAAAACATGTGAAAATATGTTAGTGGTCTAAAGTGAGTCAAAAATATAAGGCAATTAGTATTCTCTAGAGAAGGTAGTAGTTGGTTTTGTAAGCCTATAAATAGGCATTTGTAGTATCATTTGTAGTCACTCAAATTAGTATGATTGGGTCCTTAGTAAGTGAGAGTTGAGAACTCTCCTTACGTGAGTTTATGTGTGTGGGGTTTGTAAATCATCTCAGTGATTACTGAAAATCAATATCATTCACCCTACGGTGTTTTGTTAGTGGACGTAGGCGTTAGTGCCGAACCACTTTAATCTCTTGTGTCTTCTTTATTTGATTCATCATCTTTATTTACATCTGATCCTTACTCTTATCATAAATCTACAAACCAACCACAATACCATAGATTTCAGCTAGATAATTTGTTGTTGTTCCTATCCCAATAGAAATTGTTCCAAGAACTTCACAATTAGCATTCCGTGCAATAACTCCAGCTCCGGCAGTACCTTTACTTCCTCTGGCC
This sequence comes from Papaver bracteatum, assembly GCA_023529315.1. NCBI lineage: Eukaryota > Viridiplantae > Streptophyta > Magnoliopsida > Ranunculales > Papaveraceae > Papaver > Papaver bracteatum. Next base: position 30,410 of record JAJJWX010000567.1, on the reverse strand, counting down.
GCTCCATCACAACATAAAAGCAATTTTCCCTCCGCCGGTGGTGTCCAAAAACATTCTACAGGAACATGTTGTTTAATTATTCTATGCATACGAACATCGCCACAAGTATTCTTCATGTCTCCCTTCAAACGCACAGAGTATTGTTGAATCTGGTATAAAACACGCTTGAAAAACAAATGCCAGTTTGGCTTCTTATTCTCAAACGCCTTCTTGTTTCTAGTGTACCAAAGCTTTGACCGAACAACAAGAATGGACAACAACCATAACACCTTTATCATCTTACTACAGTCCTTTGCAGCTTTATAGGTAGTCACCAAATTGGCGTGAGGAAGTAGACCGAAAACATCAGCTAGCCAAGACCATGCCTTTGCAGAAAAAAACTACAACCAAAAAATATGTTCCAGCCATTCCTCCTAAGAACACAAATAGCATTTAGTCGGCATTTCCATTTTAAAACATTTATGTACCGATCCTTCGTTGCACAAGATCCACGTAAAATCTTCCAGTTTTGAGTCGTAAGTGTTGGGTGAATACACTTTCTCCAAATTAAATTTATGTCCTCATCAAAAGTTTCATAATGAGACCTGGTGATCTCCTTGCCAACTGACTGTAAAAGACGCCTTTTGTAATCGTGCATCCAAACACGATAATCATCACCATCCCGAAGCCTTTGTAAATTTTGCAAATCTACTCCAGCAGCTTCCATACGCAGTCTATGCAAGTCGTCAATAACCCAACTCCTATCGACCACCGTAGATCACTCACCTTTATGGTCATGTCAAAATCAGTCCACCAAGGATGCTAGCAATACTTATATCCACACACCAAATATCAAGTATAGAGAAGTTGTTCACCATCACCAACTAAAACTTTAATATTATCTTCAACCTTTCATTTGGTAGACCAAACGAATACCCTAAAGATAGTATATTTAATCCCATGCTTTAAAACGCTATTTCTGTCAAAAAATTAGCCATAAAAAATCTAGCCCAAGCCTTCTTCGAAGTTCGAATCTGCCACCAAAACTTCATAAGAAGGGCTTTATTCATGACTGCCATACGAGTAATTCCCAAACCACCTTCCGCATAGGGAGTGCAGATTTTGTCATAACCAACTACAAAAGACTTACTCGTTGTAGAATCCACGGTCCAAATAAAATTACGGATGGCTCTTTCACATTGATATATAAACTTTATAGGTCATTTGTAAATAGCCATATTATGAATAGAGTAGCTAGCAATGACTGATTTGACAAGGAAAATTCTTTCTTGAAAAGATAGGTTACGACCCTTCCAACTCGCTAATTGATTCTTAATCATGTCCACAACAATACTTATATGTTTGTATCTAACCGTACCTGGCATGATTTGAACACCAAGGTAACGATCCAGGAAAGTAGCTACAGACATTCCGAGAAAATTTATGAGATAGTTACACCGGCTAAGAGAACCCCCATCCCCCTCCCAATAATAGACTTAACTCTTTTGACGACAAATTGTTCGTCCCGAAGATCTTTGATAGGCACTCAAAGAATCAAGCATGTTATGCAAACTCTTCGTATTTCCTTCATAGAAAATCATAATATCATCCGCAAAAAATAAGTGGGTAGGAGAAATACCTTTCCGAGAAACCATATAAGACATCTTCCTTTCCGAAAAGAGCTTAGTGATGTTTCTACTGAGAACATCATCAATCAAGACAAAAATCAAAGGAGAAAGAGGATACCCTTGTCTCAATCCTCTATTAATGTTGAAAAAACCTTCCGGACTACCATTTAGAAGAAGTGAAATATGAGCTGACTGAAGAATATTAAGAATCCATAAACACCACCTCTCAGAGAAACCATATTGTCTAAAAACTTCAAGAACAAAAGACCAACTAACGGTATCAAAAGCCTGAGAGATATCAAGCTTTAAACCTAAGTTACCATCTTTCCTCTTAATGTGAAGTCTGTTAACCATCTCAGAAGCTAGACTAATATTCTCATGAATATTTCTACGCTTCAAAAAAGCCATTTTCTCCTCAGAAACCAAATTATCTAAAACCTCACCCAATCTAGAAGCTAGAATCTTGGTGAAGATTTTGAAGAAAAAAATTAGAAAGTCCAATCGGCCTAAAATTACGAAGAGTATTAGCACCACGAACCTTTGCAAGCAAAATCAAGAGACTCGAATTTACACCAGCAGGAATACGTTCCAGCAATAAGTAATAGCATGGATTAATTAGATCTACTTGAATGATATCCCAAGAATGGCAATAAAAACATCCTGAAAAACCATCCCGGAGCACTATCATCATCCAAATCCCAAACGGCTTTTTTAATTTCTTCCGGAGTAGGAATAGCATCCATTTCCTGGATTTGTTCATTTGTAATACTCGGATGAGCATAAGCAAATAAATCCACTTCAATAGCATTTTCAGTCCCATTAAATTTCTCCTCAAAATACTGAACCACATGGTTACGTAAAAGCTCATTATCAGAAATAGTATTACCCGCGGCGTCCACTAATTCGTAGATGACATTGTTACTTCTTCGATGCGAATGGAATTAATAAAAAACGCCGTGTTACTAGCCCCATCAGTTAACCAATTGTTTCTCGCTTTTTGCTTAAGAATAGTTGTCTGCTGAAGCTTAGTATCCTGAAGAGCTTGCAAAGCAACCTTCATGGCATTTAATTTGGAAATGTCCGTGGGATCCTCATCTGAAATTCTAGCAGCATTTTCAAATCTTAGCATATAGTATTTCTAAGTCTCGAGTTAATATTTCCAAAAACCCGAAAATTCCAAGCCTTCATCTCCACCTTCAATCTCTTAAGCTTGAAAGGAAAAATAAAATTCGGACTACCATGAGTAGGAAAACACCAATTATCATTAACCATACCCATAAAATCAGCATGGAGAAACCGCATTTTTTGTACTCGGAAAGGAGCACGTTTTGGCCTCGAAACTGCAAACGGATAACCAATGAGAGTAGAAAGGTCGGAAACTTCCCTAGGAAGAGCTTTACACCGCCAATTCTAATATTTAGCCAACCAAACAGGATTGATAATAGCACGATCCAGTTTGCTGATAATTCGATCATTACCTGATTGGACATTTGTCCAAGTAAACTTGCACCCCAGAGAGTCAGCCTCAAACAAATTATTATCATCCATCCAATACTGAATTCATTTAGAACTAAAGTTCTAGTTACCATGCCGCCTTTTTTCTCCTCATCGCGAAGAATACAATTGAAATCCCCGATGACAAGCCAAGGAACATCATCATTCATATTCGAAAGTTGTTGCCAAAGTCTCCTCCTTGTTACTTGGAGGTAACTCACATGCACAAAAGAAATCAAAACTCCATTCAACTCCACCATTATGGCATGTCTGCTCATATTAACCACCAAAGGATCCTCAAATTATTCTAACCATAAAGTCCAAATATTCCTAATTGAAGTATTAGAAGTATTATGAATAACCCGTATTTTAAAACCATTCAAATTTAGCCTGGAAATGATAGTATCAGTACACCACACCTTAGGTTCAGCTATACACAGGATTTCATGTTGGAAATGATTTAAAGATAAAAGCTAATTGGGTATTGAATTTGATATGAAAATGGGTTAATTGTATGAAAACAAACACTCAACTTTGATTTATGGGAGACAAGTTTTATTTCTTTTTAAAAAATTGTACACGAACCACACTTTTCTTACTCAAGTAGTTGCTGCACGCTTCTATATCTCACTTTTCATTTCACTCCATTACCCCCATAACATTTACATTTGATGCCTATTTATAGGCTTTGTTCAACCGACCTCTATAAGGTCAAGAACATTCTCTAACTATCTAGTATTCGTCCCCCATTAGAAGATTCATGATATTCACATTTCTTTCACGTGTGCTTACTTACTTCAACATTTTTCTAGATTTTTTCTAACCAACTTTTGACTATCTAGAGAATTCCAACTCTAGATATTTCCAAGTACCAAACTTGCCTACGTCTCTAATATTCTAGATAATCCTAGATTATTCAAATCAAGTTTACTATTTTATTTTAACAGCCTCCCTTAAACTTGATTTCTAGTAACTCCAAGAATCTCTCGTAATTTGACGAAGACTTCATGCTTTAGTGGTTTCGTGAATATATCTGCAACTTGGCTTTGAGACTTTGTGTATTTCAGTTGTACCTTATTCTCCGATATGCATTCTCGGATAAAATGGTACCGTGTGTCGATGTGCTTGCTGCGGTCATGGAACACTGGATTCTTTGCTAAAGCCATTGCTGCCTTGTTGTCCACAAATATTGTAGTCGGTTCTTCCTGCTCCATTTTAAGCTCCTTCATTAAACTCCTTAGCCGTATGGCATGACAAACACATGATGCTGCTGTGACGTACTCAGCTTCGCAAGTGGAGAGTGTGACTATTGGTTGCTTCTTTGAACTCCAAGTGAAGCCCGTATCTCCGAGAAAAAATACAAATCCAGTAGTACTTTTTATTTCATCTAAATCTCCGGCCCAATCACTATCACTATATCCAACGAGTTTGTACTTGTCTAATGACGAGTAAAATAAGCCTAAATCAAGCGTACCTTTTAAGTAGCGCAAAATTCTCTTGGCAGCCTTCATATGGGTAGTCGTAGGTGCTTCCATGTAGCGACTAATTAGCCCCACTGCATAGAGAATATCTGGCCTTGTACAAGTTAAGTATCTCAAGCTTCCTACAAGACTCTTGTAAAGTGTCGGATTGACCTTATCGCCTCCATTGATCTTTGATAACTTGATTTCGCATTCCACAGGAGTAATTGCCGGATTACACTCCTCCATTTTAAATTTCTTAAGGATTTCTTTTGCATATCCTTCTTGAGATATAAAAATTCCATTTTCTCGCTGCTTTACTTCGAGCCCGAGATAGTATGACATAAGACCAGTGTCTGTCATCTCAAATTCTCTCGTCATCGCTTTCTTGAATTCTTCGAACATTATTGGGTTATTGCCGGTGAATATAAAATCATACACATATAGGCAGACAAGCAACATATCTCCTTTTTCATTTACCTTCACATAGAGATCATGTTCATACGGGCATTTACTGAAATTATTTTCTTGAAAGTACTTGTCGATTCTGCTGTACCACGCCCTTGGTGCCTGTTTGAGGCCATATAAAGCCCTTTTCAACTTAAGGACTTTGTCTCCATGTACTGCGACTTCATACCCAGGTGGCTGCTCGACATATACTGTCTATTCAAGATACCCGTTTAGAAAGGCATACTTGACGTCCATTTGATGGACTTTCCATCTATTTTGGGCAGCTAGAGAAATAATTAACCTTATAGTTTCAAGACGAGCGACGGGAGCAAATACCTCATCATAGTCGATGCCTGCTCTTTGGTTGTAGCCTTTTGCAACCAATCTTGCCTTGTATCTTTCAACCTCTCCTTTAGCGTTTTTCTTGGCTTTGTACACCCACTTTACTCCAATTGCTCTTTGTCCTCTAGGAAGTGTTACAAGCTCCCAGGTGTTATTTTTCTCAATAGCCTTGATTTCTTCATCCATCGCCTTTCTCCATTTCTTGATTTTGACGGCTTCTTCAAACTTTATTGGTTCGCTTTCTGCAAAGAGACAAAAAAGAGATACATTATCACCGTAAATATCAGTCAAACTTCTCGCCTGTAAGGATCTTTCGCTAGAACTTTCATCTGATGATGATGGATCATCACGATGCACTGCTGGAGGTGATGGTGGTGGCGAAGTATCTGGAGCAACTGGTTCGCGTGGTTGTTCTTCTTCTTCTTCTATAATAGGAAGAAAACTGTAATCCTTTTCTTGAACGCCGAAATCCCAGAATCCTTCTCCATCGAACTCTACATCTCGGCTTGTGACGACCTTTTTATTGATTGGATCGTACAACTTGTATCCTTTGGATCGAGATTCATAACCGACAAATATGTACTTGACACTCCTGTCATCCAGCTTTGTTCTCAGCTGACTCGGCACATGAGCATATGTGATACTTCCGAATACTCTTAAGTGTGAGACGCCGGGTTTCACTCCGCTCCATGCTTCTAAAGGAGTCATGTTTCTCACGCTTTTTGTGGGACATCGGTTTATCAGGTAAACCGCACAATCAACTGCTTCTGCACAAAACTCCCTGGGCACTCTCTTTGTCTTCAGGATACTCTGGGCCATGTTGAGAATTGTTCTGTTTCTCCTTTCGGCAACTCCGTTTTGTTGAGGTGTGTATGGAACCGTAAGAGGCCGACGGATTCCATTGTATTCACAGTATGCCTCGAACTCGTTCGAAGTAAATTCGCCTCCTCTGTCTGATCTCATATCCACAATTTCAAAGCCGCTCTCCTTCTCCACAAGGGATTTAAATTTCTTGAAGTTGGAGAAAACCTCCGATTTTTGTTTCAATAAATAAACCCATGTCTTTCGACTAAAGTCGTCGACAAATATGAGGAAATAATTATTTCCACCATACGAGCTTGGCTTTATTGGTCCACAAACATCTGTGTGAACTAACTGCAGCGGTTTTGTGGCTCTTGAGAATGTTTCCTTGGGAAACTTTTCCTGAAATGTTTCCCAAGTAAACATCCTTCACACAACTGATCCGGGTGGTCAATTCTTGGCAAACCTCTAACCATATTTTGTTTGGACAATAATTTTAACCCTCCAAAATTAAGGTGTCCATACCTAAGATGCCATAACCATGACGAGTCTTTAACACAAGCAGTCAGACATCTCGCGATGTCATTTTGAATGTTCAGATAGAACATCCTATTCCCCTTCATTGACACCTTGGCAATCAATTTTCCTCTCCTATCTCTTATGAAAAGACTAAGGTTTTCCATATTCATCCTATAGCCTTTTTCTAAGAGTTTTCCCAAACTTAATATATTCATTTTTACGTTAGGGACATAATAAACATCAGAAATAAACTCATGATTTCCATTTTTCAACTTAATTAAAATTTTGCCAAGACCACTCACCGGAGTTTTCGCTCCATTTCCAAACGTTACGTTGTCGGAAACTGATTCATCAAGCTCCACGAACTTCTCCTTCGTGCCGCACATATGGTTGCTTGCTCCCGTATCAAGCACCCATGTACAATTCTTACTGTAGTCATCTCCTTTGTATGCCACCAACAAAGTCTGGTCTCCTTCTTTTTCTTTATTAGCATAGTTAGCTTTTTCTTCGATAGTATCCGATGAAAACCAACAATCTCGAGAATAATGACCATGCTTATAACAATTATAGCATTTAACTTGAGATTTGTTATTCCTTGGCCTATTATTGTTACGCCATGAATTATATCCTCTGCCATGACCTCTTATGGAGCTTGACCACTGGCCCCTCTGATCATCGTTATTCTGCTTTCCTCTTCCTCTTCCGCCATAGTAGCCGCGTCCTCTTCCTCTAGCATTACTACTAGAGCTCTCTCCTTTGTCTTTTAAAGTGAGCTTTGCTTGTAGAACTTGTTCTACTGCTCCCTCTTTGCTTCTCTTTTTCATTCTTTCTTCATGGGCTTGTAACGATCCCATGAGCTCGTCAACGGTCATGGTTTCGACGTCTTTGGATTCCTCAATTGCGACGACGATATAGTCAAATTTTGGAACGAGTGACCGTAATATTTTTTCGATCACACGACTATCACTCATGACCTCACCATTTCTTCTTAGTTGATTAACAACAACTAAAACTCTTGAAAAATAATCCGAGATTAATTCGGACTCTTTCATGGAGAGAGATTCAAACTCACCTCTTAGAGTTTGCAACCGCACCTTCTTTACTTTATCCACGCCTTTGATGGAATTTTGCAAAATCTCCCATGCTTTCTTTGCATTAACAGCTCTTGATATCTTCTCGAAGGACGACTCATCCATCCCTTGATAGAGAAGGAAAAGAGCTCTTTTATCTCTCTTTCTAGAAATACGTAGCGTATCCTTTTCAGCTTTCGGTAGCGTCGCTTCATTTTCCGGTTCAACATAACATTTTTCTATTATCTCCCATGCATCTTGCGAGCCTAGTAACGCCTTCATTTGAATGCTCCAGTTGTCATAGTTTTCTTTAGTGAGTTTAGGGATCCGGAAAGGAAACATTTCAGTAGCCATGGGATCTGTGGCTCTGATACCACTTTGTTGGAAATGATTTAAAGATAAAAGCTAATTGGGTATTGAATTTGATATGAAAATGGGTTAACTGTATGAAAACAAACACTCAACTTTGATTTATGGGAGACAAGTTTTATTGCTTTTTAAAAAATTGTACACGAACCACACTTTTCTTACTCAAGTAGTTGTTGCACGCTTCTATATCTCACTTTTCATTTCACTCCATTACCCCCATAATATTTACATTTGATGCCTATTTATAGGCTTTGTTCAACCGACCTCTATAAGGTCAAGAACATTCTCTAACTATCTAGTATTCGTCCCCCATTAGAAGATTCATGATATTCACATTTCTTTCACGTGTGCTTACTTACTTCAACATTTTTCTAGATATTTTCTAACCAACTTTTGACTATCTAGAGAATTCCAACTCTAGATATTTCCAAGTACCAAACCTGCCTACGTCTCTAATATTCTAGATAATCCTAGATTATTCAAATCAAGTTTACTATTTTATTTTAACATTTCAGGCTTGAAAACTTGAATTAATTCTCTTAACTTAGGTTGCGCTTCAGACTTTGCAACACCATTGATATTCCAAAAGAATACCCGCATTAAAAACATTGAGAGTTATTTTGTAATATCTTAGATGAGTTTACCTCACCCTTTGAAGTTCCACTAGATTCAGGAGAATCAGTAAATTTTGTTCTATGCCAAGGAGAAATCCCATTCCAATCACGATATCCTAAGCCATTGGATTCAGGTTCCGTGTCAGACAAGGAATGTCCAACCGGAGATAGTTTGGATGGTTGTGATGAGCTGGACTATTGAGGACCAACAGGGATTCATGCAGCAGCACGAGTCTTCTTCTTAGCAACCTTAGCTACTAGTTTATCAACCTTAGCTGCTAGTTTATCTTCCTCATAATGTTCCCAATCATTTATCTTTTTTCCTGGAATATCTAAATCAGTTGACGCATCAGAGTCGTCATCAAAATTTATCACGCCATCGTCATTAGCCAAAGCTATATTCATAACATTAAATTTGTTTGAGACCAAAGCCTGTTCTGTGGCAATGATTTCATTAAACAAAGGAGTAGAAGATGAGCTACCATCATTCCTATCATGCACATTCTGTTTAGTTATATCCAATTCAACAGATGCACCTGACTTAGCTACTAAGGCGCTGGTTCTCTCTAACTCGGTCCTTTTCACTAAAATTATATTCGTGGCTGCAACATGCTTAGTTCTAGCCAATTCAGCTTCTGCAGCGTGTAAGATAGCTTTGGAACGAGCGACGTCATCCTCAAGCTGAGCAATTTTTTCCAGATCGCCAGCATTCTCCTCTAATATTACTGTCTCATTAGCCTGAGAAGTCTTGTTTTTCTTATTTCGCCTCTTTTTCTTTGCTTCCTGCCATTCTTGAGCTTCACCCTTATCAGCAGTTGCTTCATGCTTCTTAGAGTTATTGTTTCCAGACTTTTGACTACATTCATTATCATCGTGGCCAATGATACTGCATTGCATACAAAACTTAGGCGCTTTAGGTATATCAATATATTTCCAGAAAGTTCGTACACCCGCAGTGAGATTAATCCTTTATGGAATATGTTTCGCGAAGTCAATATCTACCAAAACCGAAACAAAATACACAAATTCCAAATTGAGAATACGCTGATCTACCATATTAGGGTTTCCTAGCACTTTTCTCATAGCTAGCAGAGTTTTCTCCGTCCATAGTTCATCATATAAACCGGGGAAATGTACCCATACAGCTGCATGAGACGTTTTTTGTTTCTCTGAATCAAATCCCGGATACCAATCTATCAAACGCAATTCAATCGGATTGATGTACCATTTTGTATTACGAATCTTCTCTTTGGTTTGTGTATCCTAGAGCATGATAACAAAAAAGCCTTTCCTCATAGGCATAAACCTAACAGAATTAGGGTTTAATGCCCATTGTGTTACCAAGTTCTTCTTAACTTCTCCAAACTTCAACCCCGTAAAGTTCAGGTGTGCTATGAAACTGTGCTGAAAGGGCTTACAACCCTCTTGATAATTATCATCTGGAATAACCAGCGATAGTTCCCCATCAATGAGAGATGGGTTTGGCAAACTGTTAAAAAATATAAAAAAACGAAAATCCTAGGGTTTGGCCGGCTAGCTCCAGTTTTTTCTCTCTAACTTTTTCTCTTGCGTTCTTAAAATTTTCCTAGGGTTTGGCGTCAATCATGGCGCTGAATCCACCAGTTCCTCCTGAATCAAACGTGATTCAACAACCACAACATCAAGATCGTCAACAATTCAATAGGACTAGGAATAGAGATCGTTCCCTTTCTAGGGTTCGTGCAGTTTTTGTTGAAAAACAAGGAAACCAAGCTGAAAACGGAAACAACAATGGTGTAGGCACTGAAGGAAGATCGTATGTCAATGATGTTAAGAATAGAAATCATGTGATCTCTAATATTGACACGGATACTCTTTCTCATCCTCCTAGTCGTGCTACAACGGGGGAGACTGTTGTTAAGATTCCAAAAGAAGTTATTTCGAAAGCTAAGGAAGAATGGAAGTATAGTTTAGTTGGTCGTTTTGATTTCAAAACCCTAGGAATCAGGTTTGAGGACGTGAAAACCAATTTGTGTAATCAATGGAAGCTTACGGATCATGTTCAATTCATCCCGTGGATTAAGGGTTACTTTCTTATCAAATTATTCAATGAAGTTGATAGAAAACGTTTTAGTTATGAATGTTCGTGGAAGATTAAGAATCAAAACTTGAAGGTGATGCCTTGGACACCTTTGTTTGATCCAGAATCGGAGAAGATGACTAGGGCAACTGTTTGGGTTCATTTCAATCAGCTCAGTATTGAGTATTGGAATGAAGAAATTCTTTTTAGAATTGCTCGTGGCCTGGGGAAGCCTGTTGCAGTTGATTCAAGAACATTAAGCCGTGAATATGGTTATTTTGCGGCTGTTTTGATTGACATTGATTTTTCTAAGCCTCTAGGCTATGTTGTTATTGATGATGAAGAACAACCGGAGGGTTTCTATCTTGATTATGAGATTATGAACCAACCGGCTTTTTGTGCTCATTGCAAAACTATTGGTCATGGTGAGGAAGATTGTCGTGCTAAAAAATATATTTCCTTGAAAAATAAATTAGATGGTGAAGCTAATCAAGATAAACGTGCGGCTATTCAAAAGGAGTTGGATGAGCTAAGGAATGTTTGGAGTACTAGGAAGTATAACAAGAACCCTCCAAAAGACCCTCTGAAAGAACCTCCAATCGTGGAATCAAATAAACCTGCTAATGATGATCTTATTGAGAAGACAGTTAAGCCACTGGGTGGTGCTTAATTTACTGGAAAACGTACGCTAATACCAAGTCCGTCGAGTAGAATTGCTGGTGCTTCTTCGAGTGCTAAGGTTGGTCAAGAACAGAAGAGAGTTGCGGCCGAAAAGGCTAAGGAAGCTGATTTGGCTAAGCTTGAACAAGATATTATCTTGAGAAAGTTACAAAAAGCGCGAGAAGTTATTATGGAAAGGAACAAATTGGATGAGGAAAACCGTATGCGTATGGAAGCAAATCGCATAGATGAGGCAGCCACGGTTGATTCTACTCCTTAAATTGATAGTTACATGGAAGATAATGAAGAGCTTGAGGCGATTCGTGAGTTGGAGGAACTAAAAAAGAGAGCTACGGATCTTGATAAATTTGCTGAGTTGGCCGCAGCTGAGCTAGATGCTAAACGGGCGAAGGTTACTCATTTGCGTAAGTTGGCTTTGGAGAAGACAAAGGCCAAGGAGATTGCTGCGGAGGCCAGTAAGGATGCTAGCAGGGCCAGAGATGCTGAGGTGGACAAGGCAAAGGAATCTGAGACGTTTGATGCGGATGTTAATGAAGCGACTGCTAATATTGAGGCGACTGCTATTTTGGAGGCGACTGCTAATAGTGGGAGCAGCGAGCAAGTGGGTGGAGAATTGCCATTACCTACTCCAATTTCTGACCATCCTACAGGGGATGGTTTTAGTCCGGCGACTAAAACAGCTAGAAGATCTTCTCCAGCGGACGCTGTGGATGGGGTTTCCACGTATAACATGTTTGAGACTGGGACTGATGAGTTAGAAGATGAAGTTGATGAAGTGTTTTCCGAGGTTCCTCTTGAGCATTTGGTGAGTACTTCAAATCCAGTTGATGATGAAACTATTGCTTTAGAAATTGGCGCAGCAAAAGATCAAGAGGAGCGGGCTAAGAAGGAGCTGGCTCAAAAAAAGAAGATTGAAGTCGCGGCTAGAAAGTTGACCAAAGATGGTGGAGGAAAGGAGGTTGTGACTAAACCAAAACCAAAAAGAAATGATTCTACTAGAGGAAGAAGTATTACACGAAAGGGTTCGGCAAGCCCTAAAAGAGACGAAGTTAATTAATGCGTGTCTTATATTGGAATGCTCAAGGCTTGGATCAATATGGTGCAAAGGCCAAGTTAACTGAGTTATATATTTTTCACAATCCTGACATTATCTGTATTGCTGAACCTTTGGTTGTTTGTGATACTCGTTTTGTTAGGAGTTTGAAGTTGTTTGATTTTTCTGAGGATGTGATTACTAATGCTGGCTCTAAAGAGAAAGGTAATATCTGGGTTTTATGGAGGAGTAATCTAGCAAGGCCTTTGGTTTTATCTTCTTCTAAAAAAGCCATCACTTTGGATTTTGTGGGTGATATTATTTCTGCAGTCCATGCTTCATATAGGCCGGTTACAAGAAGGATACTTTGGCAGCAATTGGGTTTGGGATTTATTTCCAATCCTTGGTTGGTTGTTGGGGATTTTAATTATGTTCTGCGAATGGATGAGAAGAAGGGTGGCATGGTGACGAAAGAACTTTTTATTGATGAGTTTCGAAGTTGTATTTCTGACAATGGCCTGGTGGAAGCTGATTCTATTGGGAAGAAGTATACTTGGTCTAACTGTCAGAGTGGAATTCACAGAATTGTCTCTAAACATGATAGAGCAATTGTTAATGAAGCTTGGTATGATAAGTACCCGAATTGGAGATGCAAAACTTTTCCTAGGATTTGTTCAGATCATTCCCCTCTTTTTGGGTTTGCTTTTGAAAATTTAAAGCCAAGGAGAGCTCCTTTTCGGATACAAAAGATGTGGCTTTCCCATCCTTCTTTTTTGAAGTTGGTTGAGGATAGTTGGGGAGAAACTCTTGTGGGAGCGCCACCTTTTGTTTTTATGTCTAAATTAAAGAGGTTGAAGGAGACTTTGAAGATTTGGAATAGAACCGTTTTTGGTGATGTTCACTTGCGTTTGAGACAAGCTGAGCTCGTGTTGGAAACGAAAACGGATCGGTTGGATTTGGATCATGGGAATGAAACTCAATTTTTAAAGGTTGCGGAAGCTAAGAAGGCTGCTGAGAACGTGAGAACCGAGCTTGCAGTCATGCTCAAGATGAAATAGAGAGTTACTTGGTTGGAGGATGGAGACCAAAATACTCGTTTCTTCCATAACATCATTCGTATGAGGAGGACGCAAAACACCATCTCGGAGCTTAAAGTTTCTTCTAACTCTACTTTGATTTTGCAGGATGACATTAATGATTATATTGTTAACTACTACATGGACAAATTTAATGGTGGCAAAGTGAACATTGATTCTAAGCTTTTTGATATTGATCATGAACGCATTTCTGATGAAGAAAAGGCTTTCATGGATGCGGCTCCATCTCTTGAAGAAGTGAAGGAAGTTGTTTTTGATTTAGGAGTGGATTCTGTGCCTCTCCCTGATGGTTTCACAGGTTATTTCTATCGTCACTGTTGGAACATTATTTCTAGAGATCTTTTTAAGGCCATTACTAATTGTTGGATGATGCGAAAAATTCCAAATGACGTTAATTCTAGTTTTATTGTCCTAATTCCAAAGAACAACAAATCTGATGCTATTAAGGACTATAGGTAATTTCTTCTTCAAGATCATCACAAAGATTTTGGCAACCAGATTGGGTACGGTTCTGAACAAGCTAATTTCTGAAGAGCAAGTGGCGTTCATGAAAGGAAGGAGTATCCATGAAAATATTGCACTGGCGTCGGAGTTGATCAATGAACTCAACATTCCTCGGAAGCATGGAAACGTTGGCCTCAAGTTGGACATTGCTCAGGCCTTTGACACGGTTAGTTGGGATTTTATTGTTGAGGTTTTTCTACAATATGGTTTTTCGGAGATATGGAGCAATTGGATTCTTAATATCTTGCCTTCGGCTAGGATTTCTATCATGATAAATGGCATCCATGAAGGTTTCTTTAGCATATCAAGAGGTTTATGACAAGGTGATCCTCTTTCTCCTTTGATTTTTGTGCTTATTGAAGACGTCCTAAGTCGAAATATTACTAAATTGTTTGCTATGAAGAATATGCATACTATGGTTAGCAAAAAGGGAGTTGCTCATACTCATCTTCTCTTTGCGGATGACATTCTTATTTTATGTAAGGGTGATTTGGAAAGTTTATGTAACTTGAAAGATATGCTAGGCATGTACCAACGTGCTTATGGTCAGTGTGTTAGCTATGATAAAAGCAAGTTTTACTATGGTGGCGATAGTAACTCTAGGGCGATTGATATTTCCAATTATTTGGGCATGGAGCATGCTTTATTTCCGGATAGATACTTGGGTACAAACTGAAGCCGGGCATTGTTCGCCACATCCATGTGCGACATGTGGTGGAAAAAATTACGGAAAAATTTGCAGGTTGGAAGGGTAAGCTTCTTTCTTTTCAAGCTAGGATTGTGTTGATTAAATCTGTGATCTCGAGTTATGTTATTCATTCCATGGTTGTGTACAAGTGGCCTTGTACTATGATCAAACAAGTTGAAAAGGCCATACGGAATTTTCTATGGTCTGGAGATGCAGAGAAGCGTAATTATTTTACAATTAGATATGATGATTTGTGTTGTTCAAGGAAAGAAGGTGGGTTAGGTTTGAGGAAGTTACTCAAGGTTAATAAGGCCATGCTTATGAAGTTGTGGGTTTCGATAAGAGATTCCGACAAGATTTGGGCAAGATTTTTGAGGGCGAAGTATTTTAAGTTGAATGGAAACCTGATTGATTACAAGCTTGGTTCTTCGGTTTTTCCAGGGATCAGATTGGTCTTCAATTTCTTCCAAAAGCACACTCGTTCAATTATTGGTAATGGTGCTAATACTTCCTTATTCTTTGATAATTGGTGTGGTGATTTCTCTATTTCTAGAAGACTTGGGATCTTCTCCAAAGGCCCAAATGATTTCAAGACGAAAGTGAGTGATATTATTGTTGATGGCACTTGGGCCATTCCTCAGGTTACTAAAGACTTGATGTTGTGTTGCAATATAGATATTGATAACTTGCCTATAATTGCTGGAGGGGAGGATTATAAAATTTGGGACTTGGATAACAAAGGTGTTTTCTCGGTTAAATCTGCTAAAGCTTCTCTTAAGTTGCCGGTGGAGGTTGAACCGTGGGCTGATCTTTTTTCAATGAATGTGGTACATCCAACTTTGAGTGTTCAGTATTGGAAGATTTGGGCTAATCAATGTTGTGCTACGAATGATAATATTGTGAAGAAAACGGGCAGGTCCATGCCTTCTATGTGTCGTCTGTGTAGAAAAGCTCCTGAGTCTATGGGACATATTACTTGGCGTTGTAGGTTTGCTAAGCGTATTTGGGCTTGGGCTGCTAGGATCTTTAACCTGCGGCCTTATGATGATTTGGTAGTCTCTTACAAGGCTGCTAAGGGGCGTATCCGGATGATAAAAGATCTGTGGCTTGTTGCTAATCTTGCAATAGCTACAGAACTATGGAAGATGCGCAACAAGTTTTATTTTGAGGATGCTACGGTGCAGTGGCTAGGTTTTAAAGGAAGGGTTTATCAAGTGATTCATGATAACTCTATTCGCATGAAGGGCCATATGTATAATGATGATTTGAGGATTTTGAACTATCTCAAGGTGAAGCATAGGTCGTGCAAGATGTCTACTCCCTTTCAGGTTCGATGGTTCCCTCCAGACCCATGCGATCTTATGATATGTTGTTATGGTGCGTCGCTTGGAAACCCGGGCCAAGCTGGATGTGGTGTTACGGTGCGAATTTCTCGTTTGGAAGTGCTGTGCTTTCTTTGTGTAGGCCTGGGTTGGCAAACTAACTTCTTTGCTGAAGTCTGCGCTGTCATCTATGGTGCAACGTTGGCTAGACGTTGGAATATTACAAATCTGTGTGTGCGTTCTGATTCGATGAGTTGCATCCAAGCTTTCCAATTGGATCAACTACCTTGGAAGCTTAAGCAGAAGTGGTGTATGGCGAGGCAATTCTACAACAATATCCGTTATGTCCATAGCTATAGAGAAGTGAATTTTTCGGCGGATGCCTCGGCCAAACAAGCTTGTTTGTTGGCTGAGGATATTTTTGAGTTTTATGAGAGTAGGCCAGGTTTCATTCAGGTTGTTGAATGGCCTGGGCGTGTTTATTTTCGCTTTAAGTAGGTTCTTTTCTAGACTTCTAATAGTGGCCTCTCGGCTTCTCATTAGTAAGTTCTAGCCCCTGTACAGTTTTTTCGTTTTTTTAATATTATTGACCGAGTAAAAAAAAGGGTTTGGCAAACTGTTAATATCTACAGCCGTAGGATGCAAGGTTTGTTTTGCTCGAAATTTTTCAGCAAAAGATTGCTTGTTGTTGTTAATATCCGTAAGAACTAATGCTGCTTCTTCAACCATCATGAATCAGATGAAAAAATCAAAGTTTTTTTTTTTGAAAAACGCAAAACCCTAAAGAGCGCGCCAGACTTTCTCTTTCCTCATTTTTCTAAAAATATCCAACATTGTAAGAGATTCGAAACCAACCACTAATCCAAAAAAAAGTTCAATAAAACAAATGCGAGAGGCATGACTTGCAAAAATATTTGTAAGGTGAACTATTATTTTCTCATTGTTATAGCTACGGATCTTTAACAATTTTCTCATTGTTATAGCTACAGATCTTTAACAACAATGATGCTGAGTTGAACACGTTCAGAATCACTGGAGTACTTGGAAGTGACGAAGATTTCGAGTAATGTTGAAGAACCAAGGAAATCAAGCATTTGGATGAGAAGCTACAAAGTTTATTTATTTTGTAATCCATATGTATTGATATTTTTGTCACTAAAATTGACAAAGAGGGAGATTGTTAGAGCACCGCTCGGTCGAACTCGCAAGCTTTCCTATCTCAAGCTTGTTGTCAAGTTTAGTTGCCAAACCTATAAGTCTTGATTTCTAGTCTACTTATAGCTAAGTCTCGGATTAAGATAAAAAGTGTATTTGAGCATTAGACTTCACGACGTTCATCGATTGAAGACGAAGAACTAATAAGGGGAACTTGTGGAACTTCATCAACAAAGTATGTGGACACTTGAACTCATCTATCACTCAAAAGTCTATCTACTTTATCTCCTATTTAAGACAAAAGTCGTATAGCTATATAGACTTCGATTATACACATTTGATATTTCGAGCTGAGTTTAACTCGCTTACGTATTTCTCGAAATATGTGTTGGTAAGATTTTGCTTTAACCAAGTTCATCCTATATTCTTGACGATAGTCAAAAGATGATCATGTGAAAATCGCCTTGTAACATCTTACATGATTTGCGTGAGACAGTCATTTGATGTAGAATCGGAATATTTCGTATTGATCATTCGATCACTTGAAAATTGCTTTGAAGTTAATGGTTTGTGTGAGACAGCTATTGTCGTCTTCCGAAAAGCACTAAGTTCTTTGGAATAAGGCTAATCAAATCAATCGAACGTGTAAAAGCACTAATCCGATTTAACAAAGGTTATGGTTCACATATGATTACAGGGATGCATCACTACAAGCTACGACCATATTTATACTACTTGTAATCTGGAATTTATCACTTTTGCTTATAAAAAATCCTAATATAGCAATAAAGATGAAAACAAACTCAACTGATTCGCGACTCGATCAAACAAGCATTCAAATCATGTAACAATATAAATAGTGAATCATAATCGATAATATGGAGACAAAACTAATTTATCATATCAAAAAGCATATTATGTGAAATCAAATTATTCCACAACCAATAATAATAGTCTAGCTCATGTTCATGGAGTTCATCCAAAGAAGAAATAAATCTATCATGTTCACAAACCCTAGAACCAAAGTAGAAGAAGATATTATCTCCCTAATGGAGAGGGGTCCAGATACAGAGAAATAATTCTCTCTTTATAGCCTTTCTAAGTCACGCCTATCTGCCAAAATCAGTTCCTGATAAAACATCCCATGAACCAAGCCCACAGGTCCAAATCCATCCGAGTCATTGAATATTTGGCTTGTCAGTTTTAGAGAACTGACAGCCTAATTTTTACTCTATTGTCAGTTTTGGGAACTGACAGTGCATTTAATCTCTGAAGCATTCCACCATTCATAGTCAGGCATTCATTCTAGATTCAAGCACTGCAGCTCAACCTCAACCAGAACCATGTTTCATTCCCCATACAAGTTCATGATCCACTGCGTCTGCAACACTTGTTCACTGACTTCCATACAAATCCACCACAGCTCAGTCATTTTCTCTGCAGCTACATCATATCACCAGCTAACATCCTCGACTCCAGCTGTAGCTATCACTTCCCTGCGATGCACAAGCTTAACACCTCCACGACCTCAGCACCACCTAGACAGTGTACTACCACGCATTGTTGTAGTCTATAGATCTACAACTTCATTTCGAACAGAATCACTGCACCATCTGTAGATACACATCATACCAGGCTGAGTTATCACCTTACAACTCCAATGCTGTAATGAAATATTCCTACGAAGCCAATTTCCCATGACTCTGCCAGACCTCAATTCATCCACAGACCACAACTGTGACTCCCATGTACAGCACCATCTCATTCTATGCTCTCAACTACAGCTTTAGCCTACCATTCTTCCCTTTATCTTTTCTTCCAATTCCAACTACATTGCAGCATTTTGCAACTCCAACCATGAACTGATTTGCAAACCCAATTATTCTCGCACCAACACCTTGTTTCTGTGCTCATAAAAAATTCTCATAACTGATAACTTGGAAATCTCCATTTATGATTTCTGCTTAAACTTGACTCAGCAAACATCTATTTCTACCAAAATCATCTTAACCAGACTCAATTTCAGTTCTTCCATCCACAACACAGAATCTTCTCATTACTCGCAACAACAACATAGCAGGGTTGTTTCATTCCATCGGCCAACTGAGCCAACTTCAATTCTTCCATGTTACTCCATTCCCTCTTTCCATGACTGTCAGCTTGAATCCAATGTTCACCTGCGATGGCTTGGCCTTTCTCCTTGAAATTCCAAATCAATAACCATTCGCAGTATTACCCCCAGTGCCTTGTCATTTCACTAGCTGCGACTTCTAACTGCATCAGTTACTATATTCCCAAACATCACAGCTCACAGCTCCATCTTCTCATTCTGCACCTATTACAAATCAGCAAACCCATCTTCAAATTCTCAGTGATTTCTCTGCCTGAACCTATCTGAATTCTTGATATCCATCCAACAAACCAACAAGAGAGCTTTTACGCACGGAGTCCAATTCCTCCACTATCTCTTTGTCAATCACCCCGCACAACCATTGTGTATCACAGACCCATAATTCAGTCACCTAGAACATCATCAAAACAACCTCAAAACCCTGTAAACAATCACACAACAACCACAAACTCCTTTAGTGACACTAGCCCAACTTCCTTGTCCATCCACGAGCTTATGATTCTTCAATTACAACCATCAAAACCCATTTAATCATCAGCTTCAAATCTCATTTTCTTTCACTAATTTTAGTCACAATGTCACCCAAAATCCATATAACCCTTGGAAGCAACTCCTTTTACAGCTTCCAGTTCTTTCTGAGATTTGAAAGCAAACCCTTAACAACAGCATATCATCACCATGAGTTCTATCATCAATTCGCACAAAACCCATTCTTCTAAACTCTCTCAATCTCAAAATGCTCATCTTCAATTCCAACTAAAATGAACCAGCAAAAAGCCTAATTCTCTAATTTCTTCTTCCATTTCTCAAATCGACGGCAACAGCAATCCCATCTTAATCTCTGACAAATACCGAAATTAGAACTCAATTTGGGTAGAACCCAACTCTTCGACTTCCGTCATTCATCTCTGAATCCAACAACATCATCTTCTGCTCGATCTGCAAAACCAAAATCACCATAGAAACCCTAGTTCTCCACTGGCTTCAACTCAGTTACTCATTTTTTCCTATATCTGATTTACCTCTATCAGCAGCTCTTATCTTCTTCTCTGTCAATTTCCGGTTAACCCCTCTCGACCTCCATACATTGAGCAGAACGAAATTTGGGAAAGATAAACGAATGAGAAAATGATTTCTCAATTTCGAGGGTTAGGTGTAATAACTGGGCCGGCTATCAACTTCCATAGGTGTTTTTAGCAATTCTTTTAGACTCCAACTGGTTTGTCCCTTATCTACGACCGGGATCCGAATAATACTTGCGATGAAATGACGCTTTTTCCCCTTTTTGCTCCAAATACACGATTTCTTCTTCTTTTGATCCAAATGAATCCAAAGTGCCTAATAAACTCAAAAGCACACATAAGATACATAATTTACATGAAAACTGTGAAAGAAAGCATAAACAATAGATAAAAATCTAGGTGTCTATCACACCTATCAAATTCCCCCACACTTAGACTTTGCTAGTCCTCGAGAAAATCAAACAAAATAATTCTAAAACATACATACAACTCCATTTCATCGAGGCTACGGTTACTCTTAGCATAAATAACAAGCCTTTGAACTCCTAGGTGTCCCTAGTGGACGAGTTTTATTCTCGTGAAGGTTTACAAGAGGTCTACCTACAAAACCTACTTTTACAACTTACTAGTTCTCCAAAATGATAGCATCCAACGTGCTAAGAAGACATAGAAATTATGCACACTAGTCATAAGAATTTAGACACATAAATGAACACAATCTCATCCTAAAAAGTTGAGAGAGAAATAACCATCCCTTATCGAAAGAAATTGGGTTCGGAGTGATCGAAAGTCTCGACTCGCCTCACAAGAAAGGGTTTTATGAAGTTGCTCTCAATAATAAATAGCTTTTTACGGGTCACACATGTGTCCCGGTAGGAACGAAGAGAGAATCCTGCGACACGTTGAATGGTAGGAAGGCAAAACCCTCTGAAGTATTTTAAAAAACCCACATCTTTTGTTCATTTTGAAAACCCATTTTTCTGACGATCTCTAAGAAAGGAAATAAACCAGTTAATGAAGGTAGGAATGTGCTTACTTACCTCGTTATCCGTTCGACGTGCAGCTAGAACCACTCTCACAGCATCCATAGAAACGTCTTTGGTATTCAATCTTAGTCTTCATCTTCGGTCTTCAACTAGTGATGATAACCCTTGAACTTCGTAGAATCTTGACAATGTGATTCTTTCCTCTAATTCCTTGTTGCTTGAAACTTCACTATAGATGTTCTTTCTTTCCATTGGCTTTATTGAATGAATACAAAACCAAAAACGAACTAAACAAACCAAAATATGATGCAATGAATATTTCTTTTTTTTTTCTTCTTTTTTTTTAATTAAGACAATCAAAAAACAAAATGAAAACAAACAAAACAAACAAAATAATAAAATTAATAATGAACCTAACAAAATTTTCTCTTATTTTTTTATTTTTATTTTTATTTTTTTAAAGACAAGAAAAATAAATAAAACAAATATAAAAAAGATAAAAATGTAAGTACAAAGGCCATGGTGTAAGTACTTTTGCCGCTTGATTTTTCACAACTTGTATGTTTTTTTATTGTTTTTCATTATTGTGTAAGTATTTTTTGATTCTTTTTCATTATTATATCATAAACTTCTTGAACTCTCATCTTGAAAATCTTCACTCTTGTACATAAGTCTTCAACTTGTAAATTTTTTTGCTCCTTGTCTTGTTGCTTTACTTGAATATAAAATCTGCTCATTTCTTGCACCATTACTTGTAAACCTTGAACGTCTTCAACTTTCCTTCAATTTGTGATGTTCCTCTTGTTGATGATGATGGTGTTTCTATGGATCTGTTGGTGTAGAGATAAAGTGGATGGTGCTAATCACAACAAGATTACAAGTGGTATGTAAGTTAGCAATTCGATGTCACCATCATGATTGATAAAATAGCACTCAAGAGATCAAAGTAGTGCTGCTATTGGTGGGAGGTTGGGTATCTCACCATTCTACCGGAGTTTACGTACGGTGACACACTCCAAAAGCACATATCTAGACATGTACAAAGAAGTGAAGTTCGGGTGCCTCTCATGATGTAACAGGGGTAGTCTCCACTATGGGGATCACTACTCTACTACCGAATTCAGTCTGCACCTTATTTTCCACCAAGCATGGTTAAATCCAACTTTAACTCTCATACAATTAAGAAATCCGATCATGTTCTCTGTTATATCTAAGTTCAGTCACTCTTATGAGAATCTCGATGTAATCTTAGCGACATGTATACTATGTGTCTCTAAACTAACTATAAGTTGGAGTTTTTTATTCACTAATTTACAAAAAAAAAAAGTTGAAATTTTTACAGTACAAATGCTTAACCACTCCCCCCACTTAAACTTTACATTGTCCTCAATGTAAATCAGAAAATCAAAGAATGTCAAGGTGGGAAATCATATAATGATAATGTGACAAGAAATCATAAAAAGTAAATGCAAAACAAGAAAAAGCTAAAAACAAGACAAGAAATAAATACAAGACAAAAATACTCATCCAATGGATGGCCTCCCATCGGTAACTTGGTTTAAAGTCGTCAAATTCCGACTATATCCTTACAAAGATTCATTCCCCCATACGCCAATAATATGAAAATTTGGGGATCCTTCCATGTAACCTGTTTTGCAAATAATCACTTCGCACAAATATTAGTACAAGAAAATAGAAGCGAAGCTATCAACCAATAAAAGTTTCCCCCAAACTTATTCTTGTTTACACATGGAAGTGTATAAAGAACATAAAATTTAGGAACTTCTATGGTTTCTTCTTTGCAAACCTGCATAGTATGAGAATCAAAGGTCTCTAATGGTGGAAATCGAGAAACAAAGTCATTCAACAATATTCTCGAAGCATATATATTCAAACCAATAAGAGGTAAAGGAGAAGAATTAATAGGCAAAGGGTTAGAAAAACCTTGCAATTCTTGTACTATAATATTCTCTTCATCCTTAGAAACTTCAAGTGAATTACTTACCTTTTGCACAGCTTGGTCCTCTATTGAAACTTGCAACAATTATTCATTCGTTTCTGCCTTAACCAAAGTCTCAACATCAACATCTTCGTTACAATCTTTTGCATGCTCAATTGGGTCTTCCACAATATTGGTTAAATCGGTTTCATTCTCAACATAATCCTCTTTGTTGCAAGGCACATACTCTTTTGCGGATCCAAATTTCACTATGAGGAATTTTTTTAGAACACTAAAAAATGCATCATCCTCAATCTCCACCCTTTGAATAGGCTCTTGATCATTATTAAGATCAATGCTTGAGTTATCTACAGAAGTGTCATCATAGTCCTCTTCGTCTTCATCTTGATCCCAAAAATATTTCGCGGTACACCTTTGGGAAATGTCACCATGAGTTGGTTCAAGCGATGTATCTTCATAATCATCATCACTTTCATAGTTAACATAATATTGGTTCTCACTGAATTTAGTGTTGCTAGTCTCAAACTCATCCTTTTGAATAGGTGAATGATCATTATTAAGATCAAGAGTTGAGTTAACTACACAATTATCAACGAAAGACCCCAAAGGTTGGCCTTTTTTCAACATTAGCATCAATCAAATATTCATCACAAACCACAGGCACATTAGGATAGTTATTGTTTTGAAAACAAAGTTTTTCTTCATACCTTTCTTCCTTGTAATCGTCAATGCTTCTACGTAAGATAGCCATACCTTCACGAAGTTCTTGGAGTTGCTCGCCTGTAGTCTCTTTATATTTTAAAACTCTTGTCGTATAAAGTTGGAAAAGTTGTCTAACAAATTAGAGACTTGTTGTTCACGAGCATAAGAATCCTCCAACCCTTTTGGTTGTTCGCACACATACCCGCCATAAGGTTGTTGATATGTATGAGGACCACAATATTTCGTAGGATCATAGCCAATAAATTGTTTCTGATTATACCCATGGAATGGTTGGAGGTTGTCATGTTGTTGAGGTTATTGGAAACCGTATCCATTGTTCCAATATGTTTCATCCATGAGAAATAAGTACCTAAACACAATTCTCAAAACAAGGTTAAAAACCGAGAAAATAAAACAAAAACAAAACAAAAAATAAGAAACCAAAAACAAGTGACAAATCGTTTTACCTCCCCCTAACGACCTTAAAATTTGATCTCTATCGTGTGACAAGTCAAAAATAATTACACTTTCTCACTACTCAAAATATATAATATAGCAATGGCAAGAAAGGATCGTTCCCACAGAGGGACTAAGTTGTCAAGTTGTTTTGGTTTCCTATAATAACAATTGGGGGTTTTCCACTTTTAATAAAGCAAACTAAAGTAAAAGCAAATAAAGAAATAAGCAAGCAAATCAAATAGAAGAGATATTGGTTAAGGATTCATCTTCATTCACAAACATGCTTTTCAACAATAATTAGAATTGATATTTAATCTCAACTATTACCAAAAGTCCTAGGATACCTTGAACGCAAGAATACCCCGCTAATTCCCATTCATCACAACCACATTAAAAGATGCATATGTGAATTCTTTCTAAAAAGCAACCTAACGTGTAAAAGCACAATCAAGTTTAACTCCCTAGAAGCTTTAAGCTATATGGAATAAGACTAATCAAAGCAATCGAACGCGCGTAAAAGCACTAATCTGATTTAACAAATGTTATGGTTCACATATGATTACAGGGATGCATCACTACAAGCTACAACCATATTTATGCTTGCTTGTAATCGAATTTATCACTTTTGCATTATAACAAATCCTAATCTAGCAATATAGATGAAAACAAACTCAACCGATTCAGCGACTCGATCAAACAATCATTCAAATCATGTAACAATATAATCGTTGAATCATAATCGATAATATGGAGACAAAACTAATTTATCATATCAAAAAGCATATTATGTGAAATCCAATTATTTCATAACCAATAATAATAGTCTAGCTCATGTTTATGGAGTTCATCAAAGAATAAATAAATCTATCATGTTCACAAACCCCTAGAACAAAAGTAGAAGAAGAGATTAACTCCCTAATGGAGAGGGGTCGGTATAGAGAAAGAATTCTCTCTTTATAGCCTTTCTAAGTCACGCCAATCTTCCAAAATCAGTTCCTGATAAAATAGCCCATGAACCAAGCCCACAGGTCCAAATCCATCCGAGTCATTGAATATTTGGCTTGTCAGTTTTAGAGAACTGACAGCCTAATTTTCACTCTATTGTCGATTTTAGGGAACCGGCAGTGCATTAACCTCGAAGCATTCCACCATTCATAGTCAGGCATTCATTCTAGATTCAAGCACTGCAGCTCAACCTCAACCAGAACCATGTTTCATTCCCCATACAAGTTCATGATCCACTGCGTCTGCAACACTTGTTCACTGACTTCCATACAAATCCACCACGGCTCAGACTCATCTTCTCTCTGACTACATCACATCACCCGACCTAACGACCTCGACTCCGGTGTAGCTATCACTTCCCTGCGATGCACCAGCTTCAAACCTCCACGACCTTCGACACCACCTCGACAGTGTACTTCCATGCATTGTTGTAGTCTACAAATTTATAGCTTCATTTCAAAAAGCACATCCAAAGACCATCGTATCTACACATTAAATGCAGTGAGTTTTCACCTTACAACTCCAATCTTAATGAAATATTCTCTGACCAATTTCTCATGACTCTGCGGACCTCAATTCATCCACAGACCATAATTGTGACTCCCATGTATAACTCATTCAATGCTCTCAACTACAGCTTCAGCCTGCCATTCTTCCATTTATCTTTTCTTCCAATTCCAACTCTGTTGTAGCTCCAACTCCGACCATGAACTGATTTGAAAACCCAATCATTCTCACACCAACACCTTGTTTCTGTGATCATAAAAATTCTCATAACTGATAACTTGGAAATCTCCATTTCTGATTTAAGACAAAAGTCGTATAGCTATATAGATTTCGATTATACACATTTGATATTTCGAGTTGAGTTTAACTCGCTTACGTATTTCTCGAAATATGTGTTGGTAAGATTTTGTTTTAACCAAGTTCATCTTATATTCTTGACTAAAGTCAAAAGATGATCATGTAAAAATCGCCTTGTAACATCTTACATGATTTGCGTGAGACAGTCATTTGAAGAAGAATCAGAATATTTCGTATTGATCATTCGATCACTTGAAAATTGCTTTGAAGTTAATAGTTTGTGTGAGACAGCTATTGTCGTCTTCCGAAAAGCACTAAGTTCTTTGGAATAAGGCTAATCAAAGCAATCGAACGTGTAAAAGCACTAATCCGATTTAACAAATTTTATGGTTCACATATGATTACAGGGATGCATCACTACAATCTACAACCATATTTATGCTACTTGTAATCGAATTTATCACTTTTAAGTATAACAAATCCTAATCTAGCAATAGAGATGAAAACAAACTCAACTTGATTCCTTTTCGATTAAACAAGCATTCAAATCATGTAACAATATAAATAGTGAATCATAATCGATAATGTGACCAAAACTAATTTATCATATCAAAAAGCATATTATGTGAAATCAATTATTCCATAACCAATAATAATAGTCTAACTCATGTTCATGGAGTTCATCGAAAGAATAAATAAATATATCATGTTCACAAACCCTGGAACAAAAGTAGAAGAAGATTATCTTCCCTAATGGAGAGGGTCGATCGAAAGAATTCTCTCTTTATAGCCTTTCTAGTCACTCCTATCTGCCAAAATAAGTTCCAGATAAAACATCCCATGAACCAAACCTGAGGTCCAAATCCATCAGGAGTCATTGAATATTTGTCTTGTAGGTTTGCAGAAATTTGTGACCTAATTTCACTCTACATTGTCGGTTGAAAATGACAATATATTTAACCTCCGAAGCATTCCACCATTCACAGTCAGGCATTCATTCTGGGTCCAAGCCACTTTGCAGCTCAACCTCAACTAGAACCATGTTTCATTCCCGTACAAGTTAGCTGATCCCACTGATTTGTAACACTTGTTCACTGACTTCCATACAAATCCACCACAGCTCAGCCATCTTCTCTGCAGCTACAGTATATCACCTGCTAACAGCCTCGACTCCAGCTGTAACTATTACTTCCCTGCGATGCACAAGCTTAACACCTCCACGACCTCAACACCACCTAGACAGTGTACTACAACGCATTTTTGTAGCTTAAAGATCTACAGCTTCATTTCAAACAGCATCACAACACCATCTGTAGCTTCACATTGTACCATGCTGAGTTCTCACCTTACAACTCCAATGTTGTAACGCAACATTCATGCGAAGCCAATTTCTCATAACTCTACCAGACCTCAATTCATCCACAGACCACAACTGCGACTCCCATGTACATCACCAGCTCATTTTATGCTCTCAACTGCAGCTTCAGCCTGCCATTCTTCCATTTATCGTTTCTTCCAATTCCAACTCTGTTGTAGCTGCAACTCCAGCCATGAAATGATTTGCATACACATTCATTCTCGCACCAACACCTTGTTTACAGGCTCATAGCAAATTCTCATAGCGTGCTTGGAAATCTATTGGATTCTGCTTAAGCTTGACTCATCGAGCATCCATTTACCACCACCAAAAATCCCCGCGCTTGGACTCGACGATTCTTTATCCACAACACAGACTCTTCTTATTCTGCAACAACATCATCACCTTGGTTGTTTCATTTCATAAACCAAGTGACCAGCTTCAATTCTTCACTTTGTTACTCATTCCTCTTTCCATGACATCGTGAATCCATGTTCACTGCTGATGGCTTGGCCTTTCTCCTTGCAATTCCAAATCAATACCCATTGATATTACCACTAGTGCCTTCTCATTTCACATGCGACTTCCATTGCATTAGTTACTACATTCCCAAACATCAGCTCGCTCCATCTTCTAATTCTACACACATTACAAATCCACAAACCCATATTCTAATTCTAGGGATTTTTCTACACGAACCATCGCCAATTCTTGATATCCGGCTAACAGCCAACAAAGGAGAAAAACTTTCTGCATAGGTTAATTCCTCCACTATCTCGCAATCTTGACTTTAACCATTGTGTATCAGAGACCCATAATTCAGTCACGGAACATAATCAAACTTGACCTCAAAACCAAGCAAACAATGCTTTGACAACCACAAACTCCTTTAGTGACACTAGCCCAACTTCTTGTCCATCTGAGCTAATGATTCTTCAATTACAACCATCATAAACCCATTTAATCATCATCATCTTCAAATCTCCATTTTATTTCACTAATTTCGGTCATAATGTCACCCAAAATCCATATAACCCTTGGAAGCAACTCATACACAAACTTCCAGTTCTTTTGCGAGATTTGAAAGCAAACCCTTAACAACAACATCTACTGTCACCATGAGTTACATCATCAATTACTTCTGAAAACTCATTCTTCTAAACTCTCTAAATCTCGGAATGCCATCTTCAATCCCAACTAAAATGAACCGGCAACAAGCCTAATTCTCTAATTTCTTCTTCCATTTCTCAAATCGGTACATGACAATAAGCAATCCAATCTTAATCTCACGGAGATCTAGGAATTAGAACTCAATTTGGGTAATACATCTCTTGAGCTTAGCCATTCATCTACGAATCCAACAACATCATCTTTTGTGATAGGTGTTGTAAAACACCTAATTTTATATCTAGTATTTATGGTGATTTATTTTCTTATTTATTTTTGTGAAATATGTATCTTATGTGTGAATTTGAGTTGATTAGGTGAAATGGAAGTCCTTTGGAGCAAAATAGGAGAAAATTGTCCTTTTGGAGCGGAAAATACAAAAGGGAATTCACATGCGATATTTGGAGCATAAAGGGGCGTAATTATCATTTTAGGAAGAACACTATCTTAGACCTGAGTACTGGTTAAGGGGTAGCTCTTAGGAGGAATACTAAAAAAAGTCTAGCCAAGATTAAAGGGGGCTCCCATCTGGGTAGTTCTACAGTGGGGTGTAACTATCCACCCAAATTATTACAACCCTAAAATTGAGAAAATTTGTCTCTCAATCATTTTCCCTGAAATTTATAAAACAGCAGCTTGCTGTTGAGAAATTGAGAAGCTTAGCAGAATCGAAAAAATGAGAGAAATTGAGAGATTGAGAAGGAGAGTTCCTGTTGTTGGTACAGCTATAGAGGATGGAACTAGGGTTTGTCATCAAATGAAGAACAAAGATCGAAACTCAATTCAAATCGTGGTTAGGGTTCTGTGGTAGCTAGAGATGAGATTGTTGATGGGTTTTGGTTTATTTATTGTTCAACAACAGATGCAAATGATGGGTTTTTGTCGTTGTTGAAATCAGATGAAGATGTTGCTCCAATGGTGGTGAATTGGTAGGGTTTCTGTTGTTATTGATTTTGTTGATGGATACTTCTGCAGGCTTGGCTTAGGAAGTTGCTGGTGTGTGAGCTAGTTGAGCTGTGTTGAATAAATTGTAGATATTGGTTGATTTAGGTGAATGTTTACGGTGGTTTCAGTTGTAGCTAATGGTGGTTCTCAGTTCAGTGAAGGAGGCAGTGAGCTGAGTTATCTATGATTGAGAATGGGCTGTGTTGTGTTACAGGGACTTGTGTGGTTTGATTCTGTGCTGCCAGGGGTGTTCAAACTCAGCTGGTGATTACTGAGAAGCTATGACATTGTGGCTTGATTGAACTGGAACTGAAGGTTGTCTCTGCTGAATTGCAGTGGAGGTTAACAAGGCTGAGCCAGTGGTGGTGATTGTGTAAAGTGGGTCTGTTGGATTAAGAAAACAGTGTAATTGCTTCAGGTGTGCTTGAGTTCTGAAGCTGGGCAGGGTTTTGGTACTGATTCGAGAAATGGTTGATGCTGGTGTGTTGAAATACAATGCAGCTAAAATGTGCAGCTCAAGGAGTGCAGATGGCTTGAGGAACTGAAGTTGGTGGTGATTGTGAACTTGCAAGCTGGTAGATATGGATGGCACTGGAGAGAGTTAGCT